>JAMXBD010001763.1:0-295522 GCA_024138025.1 Combretum micranthum
GATTGGACTTTTTTTTTTTCTTAGATCTACTTAGATTACAACCTTGAGGACAAGGTTCCATCTCAAGAAAGGGAGATATCTGTTACAAATAACAAAAATAGGAAACAACTAGGCTAGATAAGGGACTATATCCCTTAAATAGTTACAAGTAGTTCAGCAAAAGTACAAACAGATTATGTACATGCAATAGATAGATCAAAAACAGTTACAACAGCTAGACAAACAGCTAGATAATTTCAAAATAAAAATATTGTAACCGTTAGACTGCTAGCATGTACACAGATCTATAGATCTAGCTAAACTACATGATGAAAAGGAATCTATAATATGAACAAGGCAAAAAAGGGTAGGTTACCTCTGCTTTGAGAAAATTACAAGTGCAATTAGGAGCCGGAGACTTGCTCGAAATAGTCTCAACATTTCTTTAAGCTTTTCACCTGCAAAATCAAACACAATTCAGTTTAGGGTTTCTACGAAAAGGAAAAAGTAAAGAGAAAGAGAGAGAGTTCTAGATCAGTGAATACATATACGAAAAGTGAAATAAGAGGCGCTAAGCTTTTCATTAACCGGTTGATAGGTTTTTTATATTCTCGATAAAATAATGGAATTCAACCTGCGTGTGTTCCGAATTTGATATCGAGCCCTAATTACTTGTTGAGCCCTGATTATTGAACTTTCGAGCCCTTGATCTTAATAGCAAGCCTACCTAGAGAGGTTGAGAGTAAGGACTAAACTAACAATGTCAATTTCATACCCACTAAGCCAAATTTTTTTATGCCATTCCAATATATGAACCAAACTGCTTAGTTGTCTTAGTCAACCCACAAAATTGAGTCTAAATAAATAATAGATTTAATCCAATATAAAATTACCCCTCTTTGGAGTCAAATTGGATTTAACTCGAGAATAACGGAATTATGTAATCAAATTTGAATCATTGACATATAAAATGTCGTTTCCAGACTTTCAAAATTACAATAACACCTAATATACCTCTTATAAGATTACCTTCCCGTTTATTCCATTAATTTGTATGCATTTCCGATGTCATGTCATATTATGTCTTCGATTCATTCCGCTATATGGTTAAAATTTAGATATTTGTTTGATTTTTAAACATGGATTCAATCATAATTGATACATTGTTTTTATTGATTTTGATTTTATACTTCTCAAAAATTCAATTTTATTAAATGTATTCATTTAAATATATATATATATATATCTATAACTTTTTTATGTATGAAACAATTAAAATAAAGTGCAATAAATTAATAGATTTTTTTTCCTACCTTAATAGTTTTGGCTTTTCTATATATCAGGTTCTATTATACAGATAAAGAGACTGAATTCCCGCAAATCATGGTATGAATATGGGATATATATTTGTAATTCTCATTGTAGTTCTTATGTTCAACATACACAGTATTTGTTTATTAAAATAGATTCACGCACCGTAGTTGCATGTTATCGATTTAACAATTTATACAAAATGACCTATTTGAGGAATTGAATGGTATCTAATTGAAAAAAAAAAAAAAAACTGCGGTATGTCAATGAATTCTTTTTGTTTCTTTTTATGATTACACAATTAACAGGAAAACGAAATAAAAATATAATTTTCTTTAAAAAAAAACGAAATTCTGAAAGATAATCCCGTATTTAGTATTATTTACCCCCACAAAGATATAATTTCAAATCGTTAAGAAATCAAGTTTTATGGACACGATTTTATAATGACTAAGCAAAATATATAATAATATCACATATATTTGCATGACGAGGGAAGTTATGGTTTTGGGTTAACTTTTATTATTGTAGTTTTACTGAATTTGTGTGTTGTATTCATAGGATATTTTTTAATAACTTCAGATTTTATATATATTTTTTTTTCAAAAGAAACATCTTTTATTTCTCAAACCCACAATTAACTATGGCCCAAAAAAAAAAAACCCACAATAACTTACTCAAAATTTGGCAAAAAAAAAAAAAAAAAACTTATTCAAAATAACAATAGATTCTTTTTTTTTGGCCTAATTACGATACATGGGTAAAGAAAAAAAACGACATTTAAAAAATTTGGAAATCTAAATTTTTTAAAAAACAATCTCAAATTTACTTTAAAAAATCAATTTCAAATGCCTAATAAAATTAGATTTTCAAGATTTTTTCAGAAAAAATACCATTTTTTTTTTCATTTTCCCTACCTATAGTACAAGTTGAGAGAATTGAATCCGATCATGCCATTGGAGGCCCAATATGAGACTCCTTAACAAGTGGAATCAAGTAGATTTTGATTCCATTGGATGTCATTTGTTACAACATAAGTATGGACACAGGCAATATCCAACGCGGATGAAGAATCACATAACAAAATAGGAAACATAGCTAAAATGAATAATAAAATAGATATTGCAAAGGAAACATAGCTGTCGTGATCTATACATGCCAAAAGATGAAGGATTACATAATAGAATAGGAAACATGGCTGTCATGAATAATAGAATAGATATTGTAAAGGAAACATAGTTATCATGATCTGTACCTATCAAAAATAGACACATTTGATGTACATGCACAATTATAAAAGGAAAAATAAGAGTAACAAAGGAGTATGATTTGTACTCCCTAAGAAATTGTGTTTGGAGCTTGTGGAAGCTTGAATCTCCGTAATTACCTGCAAAATAATAGAGATTATTAGGGTTTCAGAAATTAGGGCCTTATCATCATCTAATTATTTTCTAAGATCTTACTCATGTGTATGTTCAATTAAAGCTGTGTAAATAGGTTTATAGGCTAGTCCGCCCCAAGTAATTTCAAGTTTTAACTGCTGGCTAAACAGATCGGTTTATTGCGATTTTGCTTAATAAACAAGCTGGAATTTACATATTTTCATGGGTCATATAGTTTTTTTTTCCCAAATATTATTTATTATAATTTTCGAGAAGAGAAATGGAACTCTAGTCCATTTTGCTAGAAGACTGATATTCATATCACTTGATTATAAGGATCTTAACTTGTTAAAAAGGTCAACGTAACTCATTCAACTCGTATAGTTATTTTATTGGATTAGTTTACCAATCCATCATCTAAAAAAGTGGTGTTGTTTTCAATATAAAAATGCATTATAAAATGAACACGTTGGCAGCAGATGTTAATTCTTTTATTAAAATTTTACAAAATGGATAATATAATTATTTTTTAGCCGAATATTCTAGATATTATTCAATTTAAGCCCAGAAAAACACCTTTGCAGTCAACATGCCATGGCCATAAATGATACAGAGATTGGCTAAAATTTTGCATCGAGTTGATTAATTACAACAACGTATTTCACAGTTTATGTAATTTATCGGAGAAAATGTATTTTTAATCTTAACATTTACTTAATATTGTACTTAGTCTTAACCTTTTGATTTAAAATTTAACGTTTTCAAATCTTACAAAAATAGAAATTTTGTCAAATCTGTTAAATAATTTACCGTCACATATTAGTTCCCTATTGGTCAAAATAAATTTAATAAAATGATATATTAGATACATTCAATTGCATATCACAATAAAAAAATAACAACAGGCTCATTCAACTATATTGTTTTATAAAATAATAATAACTAAAAATAGTTGAAAAAAAGAAAAAATATGCTAGGAAAAAAAAAAAGATAGAAAATGGAAATATCAACAAATTCAAAGATGTCCTACCCTACTCTATGAACTCTATGAGGGTCTAACGTTGAGATCTACGATGAAGACCGGTCTCATTGAGTTTTAGCAAATGGTGGAAGCTGATGCTTGGGTGGGGGAACTTACTAATATGGAGGTGAAGATAAAACCTTAATAGTTCAGAAACAGATGATGAATGTAAGGAAATGGCTTAATGGATCTTTTCTTTTCTTTATGTTTTTTACTCTGTTTATAGCTTCGTATGGGATATTTGTAATTTTTATCTTGTGTTTATATTAAAATGAACCTTGATTTGTGGTCAACTATGTTTGATGAGTGTTATGTATAAAAGATCACATGCATGTGCCACCCGTCTAGCTCGATCCACTGCAAATTTTATTTTTTGTAACTATCTAACATATAATTTCTATAATAGAAAAATAATTTAAATTTGTAACTAATTAATTTTAATTTTTATTATGATTTTTAAATTCGTAATGAAAATTTTAAATTTGATCGGTTACTAGCTTTCAAATAAAAAATTCCAAAGTTTTTACAAATTGAGGATTTTTTTTGTTGATTTTCTTTTTCGAAGAACACTACATACGATTCCTTTCTAGACAATTATACTTTTACTTATTATAAGCTTTTGTTGTGAGTGCATGTGTTAGGAGCTAGTTGTATTAACTTATGAGAGCGGATATCTTAATCGATTGCACCAAAATTGTGCCGAAATTCGCTTTCTGGGTAGACGAACATTCACTACAAAGCTTCACATTTAATCAGTTGTCTTAAATCTTTTACAATCAATAATTAAAGAGAGCTGATATGGTATGTTTATAGGACAATAATGAGACACCTAATATGAATACTTAGCAGATAGTTGTCGTGTCAAGTCGAAAACTCAAACCTCTATCTAAACTTTATTTAAATGTTAATTCTCATACTTGAAATTTCCACCTAATAATATGAGAAATTAGCAAACAAACTAAGCTTCTAAGTGTTTAAGGGAGCCAATGAATTTGTTTGGCTAAAGCAAAAGACCATCTTGCAAGCTGGCACTTTAATTGGTTGTTGAATGTGTAAAATAAAATAAAATAAAATAAACTATAAGGAAGGGTAATATGTCGTTAAATAAGATGGCAAATAGTCCACTCAAATATAATAATAAATACCTCTTTTTCTCCCTCTCCTAAAACATATGCTTTCTCTCTAAGCAGTTTCACAAGGAGTTAAATCCCAAAAGTCCCTTAAGCTTGTAACCCGCTTCAAGGAAGAACAAAATCAAAGTAATAGGTAAGATTTCTTTCCTTTGGTTCTTTTGAAGATTAGGAAAGATTGTCCTTCTAAGTTTTATCGTCGGTGTTGATGTGATTCAATCTTTTGGAGGAAGAAGTTTGGGAAAAAACCTAACTTTTGGTTTTAGCGACGGTTGATTATTTGCAAAAGAAGAAGGAAACGCCGTTTGTTTGTAGGATGTGATTATAAAAGGTTTTTACTATGATATATGTGTTTTTAGAGTTTTTGTATGGTTTAAGATCAAGAAGGGGAGTTTTGGAACTTTTTTCTTGTATTTTGGTTGAGCAAGATTACAAACAGGGGTCAGCCATGACATAGGCCATGATTTCCTCGGTAGTGGTAAGTCGATGCCAATCATGGCCATGATAGAGGTCGTTATGGCTGTTACTGCCCACATCATGATCGTAACAAGGGATGCGATGGCTATCACGTTCCCATAATGGGCATGACAAAGGCGTTGTGTTGTGTTTTTCCTCTCTAGAGCCTACCACACTCTCCTACACAAGTGTGATTGATAGGGGGATGCTGTAGCTTTATCCAATCTTTGCTTTTGACCTTCTTAAACTCCTAAAATCTTAGCTGAACCTTTAGTATACCTAAATCCAAGTAATATGGTATGTCTTGAATGTAGAGTAGTTGTAGTTCTTAGTAGCTTAGGAGGCTAGATAACCTTAGAAATATGTTTTCTTGTGTAAATGAAGTTTTAAGTTAACGTTTGCTTGTGATCAGGTGTCTTTGCTGAAGCTAAGTTAATTACTCTAAATGTTGTATTAGGTACATCCTTACCTTAGTTGTTGTTTATGAATGTAAGCTTGAAACTGCAAATGAACTTAATGCTATTCAGCTTTACATTGGTTGTTGCTTGTGTTTGGCTGGGTTTAGTGAACTGGAATTACGGTGTTACTAGGACAACACCTTGATGATCTGTGTGGCATTATCCTGAGCGGAGTTGTACACAGAGATGATTCTGGTAGCCAGAGTGGTACGAGTACGGTACCCATGGTGTGTGGGAATACCTAATACTAATATATATATAAGTATATATATATGTATTTGTGTTTTATGGAGTCATGAGATACTAGGTTTAGGGTTAATTGCAAATAATCTTAAATGTGTTGGTATGGCTAATTAAAGTAATAAACTGTGGTTATTGCATTTATTACTATATTGCATGTGAATCTGTATGTTATTTGTTCATGTGTATGTGGTTGTGGTTTGACGTATTGGACCTTTGTACTCATTCCTTTTTTTATTTTTCAGGAACAGATAATGATTCGGTGGTTTTTTATTTGTCTGGTTATGATGTATTCATGGATTATGGAGACGATGATAGTGGAGCTGATTTTCTAATTGATTATTAGATGTTTAGAGTTGAAGATAGCTAGAGTTGAAGACTTAATGAAGTTTCAAACAGTTATTTTATGATTCTTGAACTTGCAAGACTTTTTCATATGATGTTTTAAGTTTAATGTAAGTTAGCACTTGGTTTATGTCAACCGAGTTATTTAGAAGTTTATATTTATGACATTAATGTTTTTAGATGTTCTCCCTTAATGTGAGATATTGGAGTTATATCTTGTTTTAATTGTGGTTTTGTAGAATCCGAGTCTTAGCGTGTCTATCTCTAGTGAGTACATGTAGCGGGCTGATAATGCTCTCAGTTTAGGGCATTGCATAACGTTGATCTTTAAAAGTGTTTTCTTATCAAGTAACAAACATACGATTGATTCAGGATTTCCCATGTTCATAATGATTTTCCTACTATTATGCCTAATCCAAGATTATACACAAGCATGATCATGAACATAAGCTTTCTAACTAATAGAGTTGGAACAAATAGATATAAGTGAAATATGGTCCATAGTAAAATAAGAAAGGAAAAGATTGTGAAAGGACACTAGATTATTGCAGACACGAGAAAGGTTATGTTCAATCTCTCAAGGAACTTGAAGTAGACAAATTGCTAAAAATAAATGCTCACAAGATATCATGTTCTATGTAGTCTCCTAACTCTCCTTCTTTGGCTTCTCTACCTTCTTCAACACTTTCCTCTCAACTACGAAAACAAACCATTCAAACCTCTGAAGCTTAAAGACCTTATATTTAGTAGATATACCCATTGTAAATCGACATCCATATCCTAGTAAGATGATTGAGCAATCAAGAATGTCATTATAGTCATCTTCATTTGTAGAAGGCAAAGGGTGGTAGTTATGGAGCTTCCAGTTCTCCATATGCAATTGTAATTGGCAGTCCACATAATCCAATATAATCCTGCATTACTTGCAAAGGATTCCTCCCCAAATGTATTAGATTTTTCCCCTCTTGATATATTCCACTAAGCTTGTTATCTAAGAAGTTTATGCTTGCGATTTCTACCAATTGTGTAAATCCACGAGGAATAATTTGACCAAAGAGCTTATTAGAAGAGAGATCTAGCCATTCAAGGCTTGTCATGTTTGAACGGATGGAGGAATGTTTCCACTAAGATTGTTATAAGATAGGTTCAACCCTTTGAGAGTAAGGTCACTAATGATTTCCAGAATTTCTCCTTAGAAATTGTTACTAGAAAGACCTTTAACAACATAAGATTTGATAGTTTAACTGTAATTTTCTTCATATATATGTACTGATATTCAATGTTACTGTGCCAGTTCATGCATGTCAAACTTTCACTAGAAATATTTGCATCTTTCATGGTATTAAATTTTGAAATGTATTTATTTGGCAATTAGCCAATAAGATTATTATTTGAAATGTCAAATATACCCTTAAATTGGGAAGTAGATTTATCGTTGAACAATGTTTTCACCTAACCATACAATTTATTAGATCTTAAACAAGTGTTTGCAATTTAGGAAGGGTTTCCAACTAGTTAGGAAAGAAATCTTCAATTTAATTATCGCCAAGTTCTAAGGAAGTAAGATTTATACCATTTAGCATTGATGTGGTAGTAGTCCTTTTAGCTGATTTTCACATAAATCAAGAAACAATATAATGTGATGTTTTGGGAATATATAAAGGATTGTCCCTACCAATTTATAATTCCAAAGACTCCACCAAGACTAGTGCAATCCAAATGAGGTGGAATAGTTCCAATGAAGTTGTTACTGGACGAATCAACAGTGCTCAATACTTTTGCAGACAAACAATGGGATCTTCTTGTGAAAGCGATTTGTTCGAGAATAAATATTGGCTAATTTTCTGTGAAATTCCAACTAGTAAGGGAAAACATCATTTATCATATTGTCATGTTCCTTTATGCTCTCTAATGGGTGCAATTTGCCAGCGATTGTGAAAATGACCTTGTTGATTGATTAAAACTTAATTTAACTGCAAAAGATTAGTTAAATTTCCCAAGCATTGTGGAATCATGACACTAAGTATGTTATCTGGAAAATATAATACTCTTAGGAGACTCAAGCGGCAAACTGAAGATGAAATTGCTGTGTTTAAGCAAAAAGAATGATGCTAACAAATGTTTGAGTTAAGTGAGGTTTTCAATGGATGATGGCACTAAAATTGAACTATGATACAAGGAGAGCTGTAGGATTCTAGATTTTTCAAATTGCCAATAGGTCGAGTAGCTTATCAGAGAAGTTTGTGGAAAAGAGTAACAAAGGGATGAGTAGACTGGTCAGTTGATGGTTGGAAGTGTGACTGTGAGACCAAAATCATTTTGCTCATCGAGAAAAGATAAATTTTGATAATACCTTCGGTAAATCACAGTCTTAAAGAGACAGATCTATTATAGTATTGCTAATGTTTACCAATGCAATGGATGGGTATCTAGAAATCTAGACTATATCTAGATGAAGCTTTTTCAACTGTCTTAAGTTTTGTACCAATAATCCTAGTGTATTGCTTTCCATAGTTGATTCAAAATTGCCGGAGAGGCTAAGCCAAACAAGTTTGGATATGTAAGATAATTATTGAGGGACGAAACCACGAAGATGATTGTTGAAATGTTGAAATCCTAAATTTTAAAAATGTTAATTAATTAGTGAAAATACAATTAGTTTTGAATCTAAATTAAAATCAATATTTGTAATTGAATTTGGAAATTAGTTAAACAATCTAGTAAACTAGTTTAGCTAAATAAATTAGTATAATTAAAACGGCAACTAATTTCAAATAAAAGTAGAGATTAAATCATATCAATTACCAAATATTCTTCTATCAACCTACATCTACACATCCTTATCCATTCTTATTTTCAACAGGATTTTATCATAAGAACTACCCACAATATCATCACATAATCTTCAAGAATCTATTTTGATATTCAACTGTCCTCATCGATGTCATCTTTCACCTTGACTTAATTAAAAGTCTTCTAACCCTACACATATAAACCCATCTAAAACTAGTAGAAAATTTCTTTAAACCTTTCTCTTAAAATAAATCCTAAAATGTTACCAACCTCCTTCAACCATCAAAACCCTCTTGGGTATCATACCCTCTATATTTTATCTATTCTTTAAATCATCAAAAATCTTACCGATCTCTATTTTTATTTTGAAATCAAGATGATTAATAAAAAGAAGGATTAAATTAGAGGTAAAAGGAGCTTCATCACTCTCTTAGAATAGGATAGTGAAGGATTTGTGTCTTTTGGCTACTACAAGTAAATGTTTCTTATTAAATTGTGTTAATGAACATAAACTTAATAATAAATTAATGACTAATATAATATACACAAATATATGTACATGCTTAGGAAGGATATGTAAATGATACCTTTTAATTTTTTTTTTTAAACCAATGACTTGCGCAAAATTTTGTTCGACTTCAAGCTTTGGAAATGGAATGACGTCTGCGGGAATTAAATATAGGTAAATATGGTCCGTTTGGCATTCTTTTGGCTTGAATTAACAATTTGGTTTGTAATAATGTTGGATTACATTGATTTTATATGTATATGTTCATGTGTTGTGAGTCAAACTTTGTTTTCTTACGAAATTGATGTCGAACTGGACATCTTAAGCATATTGATCTAGTTGATTTAAAAAAAAATAATCTTGAATAAGTTCATTATAATTATATATGATTAAATTAAATTGAAAATATTTGCTTAATACCAAATACATACGTATGTAACTATATATTGAATTGGTTTAAATATCTAATATATATATATATATATATTGAACTTGTTAATCAGAATTTGTAACCATAGATCGGAACACGAAGAAGGATTTAATAGTTAATTGAAAGGAATCGAAAAGTATAAAAACCAAGAAATATTAAAATTGATTTTACTCCTTTTGTTTTGGGATCCTAAATCTTGGTAGAAGCTTCACATTTGAATGTCGCATCTTCGTAGAAATCATGCAGCATAGGAAAATACAAGCATACCCTACTATTATTGATGAACATCTGACAACTTATATCCGATTTATACTAAGAGGAGTAATTTATTTAAAATAAATAAATATGATCACTAATATTAGCAAATTATAATCTAAGTAAAATAATTATTTGAGCTTGACAAATAAAAATTGTGTCGTACGTAGATGTCGAATTTAGGAATATTTTAATTAGTTTATGAATGTGAGAATATCGTTTATAATATGTGTGTATATAATGTCACGTCAACATTTTTTGTACATAGGAAATAAATTCCTATCTTGCGGAGGTTCAAATGTTCAATATTGAAATGGTAATAAGATAAATAATAACAAAAGGAACAACATGAATCGAACAAATGCAAAACATACGGAACAGCAATTCACATTTCATTTTATTTTTCAATTAAATTAATGGATGTATGATATTGTTTAATACAAATAATGTGAACCATACATATTGAAATTATTGAACTTGATTTTTGAGGAAATTATAACATATGAACATATTGTTAAAGACAGTATGTGGAATAAATGTGTCATGTCATGTGGATGAGGTTAGATGTTGTTACTAATAATACATGAAACAGGAAATATGCTGAAACAGTGAAAAATTTTAAGATTTATTCGACTAACTTTATGATTATGTGAGTATTGCTATTTATAAATATGTTAACATGATTGGGATTATCTTACATGAATTTGACATGATATAATGAAATTATAGGATAGAAAATTAATAAATAGGTATTTACTATTAGAATGAGCCTTTAGAGATATTTGGGCTAGTGGAATATAAAATTTAAAGAAGTAGATAAATTTAGTATCAATCCGGCTTAAATATTAAATCAGAATTCAAATTGACTAAATAACTACTAGTGAGCTTTATAAATTAAAATTGGTTTAAAAACACAACGTCAAACCCAATAATATGTTTTTTAGCCACCTAGGTCTATTTACACCAAACAAATACAAATTAAATCCCATCAAGTCTTCCTGGCTATTTAAGGCCTAAATCTCCCCAAAATAGCCTATATTTGACTTGTACTTTATGGGTTTAAATTCCATAATATAGGTTCAATACCCTTTATCTATTCTAAGTGGACCTAGTTTTAAAATATTTAAGTTCATTATCTATTCTAGGTATTGAAATACCTAATTGGGCTTAAACTCCTTCCATGAGCTTAAAAGCTTTAAAATATCCTCAATGGGCCATATAATTAGAAGGCTCAATAGTTAAATTAGGGTCTATTTTAATTCCAATTAGGTTTGAATACAATTCTTAAGTCCAATAATCAATATTATTCTAATTGGACCTAATTTTTATTACAAATTCTAATTATAACCAACTTAATATCTATATTCTTTAATGGGCTCAATTCCCAAATCCTAAAGCCCATTACCCTAAAAAGTGAAACATTTAGATAATTTATTACTGGGCTTAATTTAGGTTTCTCAAAGGCTCAATGCATCTAAATAACAAATTCAATTCCTAAATTCAACGGGTCTAGTTCAAATCACCTAAGCCCAGCTATCCTAAATAGATTCAACTCAAATATTACCCAAATGTCTTATACTGTAGAAAACCTTGCATTAATTGATTAATCAATTTGACTTAAATCATTTGTTTGTATACTTTATTCTTATATAATTAATTTTGCTTGAACAGATATTTAATCAATCCATTGTCTTTTGTGTGATTCTTTATTGTCTACTGATACGATATCAAGTATGTCGTGACATATGTGTTGTTTGCTTAGGGTAAGCATTCTCGAATGGACTAATTTCAAAGATGACCTAATAATTGAGTGTGTTGTTTATACTTATGTCGTTTAGTTCAGATCAATGAACGAACAATCTTGCTAGGCAATGCTAGCATAGTAGTTAGGCACTTAGGTATTTTTGTTATTGATATATTGTTGGTGGCTCGGCTAGTTAATTGGGCAAATGATATTGGGATAATGTCCATTTACATTTGATGAGAAGTAGTATAAGTAGTTCCGATTATGGGTTTCGATTGAACTGCATATCACTATGGACTGAAATAAATGAAGATGCGTAATGACTGTAAGCCCTAGACAAAGCTATTACCTAGAATGTTCCTATAGGAGGTTAAGGTATTTAGCTACCGTAATTAACCCCTTAAGCAGTTGCTCTTCAGGATTCCCATATTCCTATGGCTTGTTATCCAAGAGTGTGACTGTTTTGCTTTAAATAAATCTATAAGTTGGTGGTTGTTACATTGATATAGTTTAGGTACGTATGCCATACCACATGTGCTTGGTTGTTGTGTATTAGGTTTCGACTCAGTCTTTTACTTTTTCAGGTGATGACAATTTCAACTTGATGTTTAAGTGTGACTTAGGTATGGGACGTATTTGTTCAAGTTTGTTGACAAGTGGAGTGGTTAAGAATGCTATATTATTTGTATTTCTTACATGAAAAATTGTAGTTATCTTTTCAAACTTGTCTTTTCATTTGAAGGCTTAGTTTAAGTTATGGTTATATAATCCTTTATCAAATACCTTAAATGGATAATCACTTATCTTTGGTATAGTTTTCATTTTTCTGCTACACATAACTATTTTCAAAAACTAAATAAACTATTTCAATTTCTAAAATTGGTTAGCAAATAATCACAATAAACAAATAGTTTAGGTAGTCTTAGTGTATAATGCCTAACTGTTATATGTGGCACAATATGCCTTGACCGCATTCAACCCATGATAAAGGTCTAGATGCATTAAACTTGGAAGAAACAAACATAAAAGAACCAGTGGACCCATATAGTCCAGTATTTCCTAGATCTAAAGACTGCAGATTATGGAGAGAATAAGGTAGCTAACTTTATCGATGTTGCCCACAACCTACAATTATACATATCAAGGCAAATGACATTGCCTACTATGTTGTTATAGGATATTCCATTCCATTGACATTAATAAATTTGCTTACTCAACCTAGTATGCTAGCTATATTGTAGGAATCTCCAAATTGTAGCAGGGCATTCTGTTGCATGCCATAATAGGCATGTCCTTTATAATAGGAAGAGACGATGCATGGACAAGTTGTAAGAAAGAGAAGAAGATATATAAATTTAGTGCAAAAGCTTCCTAAACCACATGATCCCATGGTTATTTTGCTATGACTAGGAAAATGAGGAAGGTTTATTTAGAAAATATAGTTAGGATTAGGATTTGCAATAGGCATTATAAGGGAACTGAGAGAAATTAAAGGACACGCTTGTTGTGGCTTCCTATTATAAAGGACATGCCTGTTGTGGCATGTAATAGAATGCCCTGCTAATTTGGGGATTCGTATAATATAACCATCATACTGGGTTGGAGTAAGAAAGAGAAGAAGATATAAGTTTAGTGCAAAACCTTCTTAAACCACATGATCCTATGGTTATTTTGCTATGACTAGGAAAATGAGAAAGGTTTATTTAGAAAATATAGTTAGGATTAGGATTCTGCAATAGGCATTATAAGGGACTGAGAGAAATTAAAGTAGACTAGATTTAAAAATGAGAAAACTTATACTTTGAGCCCCTCATTGAACACCTATTACAGTATTGGAAGTTTTATTGTGAAGGGAAAAAAGATATTGAACTTATAGATACGTAGCAAGTTATTACATTTTTTATTATATCTTCAGGCTCGTGAACCTTTAGATTTTAACTTTCGAGTTTAAACACTCCATCACCTTCCTGTTAACACTCGACCTTATACAAATAATTGCACTTGATTAGTCTTAAATAGCCATATAGTACAAGTGTCCTTAACGTGGACTTCCATTACAAATATCTAAATATGCCTTAAAAGAGACCATGAACTTTCAAGTGGCGTTTGCATTGTAAGAGTGAATTGCATTTGAATCAATTCAAATAACAACAATACAAAATGAAACAACAAAAATTGCACATTGTTTAATGAAGATATCTTGATGTGCTCTTGTTTATATTATGCATTTCCCTGTTGCTGATGTCTGGGAGAGAAAATCGAAGATTGGAAACCCAATTTTTCATTGAAAAATGATAATATATTAGTGAAAGTAGGCAATAGATTGCAGTTGTCAAGTCTTTCCACTTAAACATCTTTATAAATTATTTTGATTTTCCCATAGTTGCTATATATTTTCCACATGTAAGTAATCGTCAAATATTCAATCATATTTCTTTGCCCTTGGAATAGGTTTGTCCTCTACCTTTAAATAATAAAAGGAGATTCTAAATGTAATTTGAACTATCTTGACAAAAGTGATCTTGAGAAGAGCTTGGTTAATAAGTGCTCTAGACACAAGTAATTGCTTAAAATTAAAATTTTTAGACATATCTATTTTTTGAAATTTCTTTATTTGACATTTTAATTAGCGTTTAGAACATTTGTTAAGAATAATTACTCGAAAGATGAGTCTTTATAGATAACCATTGTTTTGAGGTTTTAGTGCAACATATGACAATACACGTTTTCTAAAATTTATAGAGAGATAAAAATATGTTTTAAGAGTTGAATTGACTTTTTTTACCTCTTCAATTTATTTATAGAAGTAGAAATTTTACCTTTTATTTTAACCTTTCGTCATAACATGTCCAATGGTGTTCTAGGCTTTTCATCATGTCCATGAAGAAGCATGGTAAGTTTAGTTTTTAGAGGAAATAAAATTCTCACTTAGTTGATAAACATATGCAATTCGAATTCCATTTTCCTTACCATTTTGCACTCTAGTTTATGAACAATAATGACATTTGAAATTATGAACTAGAATCCTTTTTGTATGTGTTAATAAGGAGTCTTAAATCTATTATTGTGTATGAGGCATAGAGGAGCATTAACTGGACTCAATATATTGTAATGTTGACAATAAAGTGGCATAAATGTACCAAAACTACAACATAAATTATTTTAAGAATGGCATGATCTAATAAAATCCAAGGATTAATAGTAGTGCTTTACGTTTGGTTTTTTTTCATTCCTGTCTTCATAACCTTTTGTAAATGGATGACTCTAAAAAAATTAAAGATCAAGACATACCAAACTTAGAAGCATATCAACCTTAAAAGAATTGAAAGGCTAGCAACATAGCATTCTATGTAAGGCTTAGACCCTAAAAAACATTCTTAGCATAACACAAGCGGTTTAAGGCAAATCTCTTTACCAAATTTATCCTCATGAATTTGTATACTTTTTAACTAGTATTTTTCTATAATAAACAAGGCAACAAGGAATGCTTTTAGAATCACTCAAATGGTAATTCACTATAGAGACTAAGTTCTTAAGCTAAGGTGTTTTGCTAATGTGGTTCTCTGAAATTAAATAGGGTAGAGAAAATGACTCTTACAATCAATAATATGGAATTTTTTTTTTATAGAGATTGAAAAATCTTAAGTTGAAGCAAATTTTGCAGTTTAGTTTGTAGAGTTTGTTTAAATGGGAAGATCTTAGAATTATGAGAAGAAGATAATTAAAAAAGGACAAAGGATATCTTAAGGATGGTTAATGTAGATTCTAAATGAGAAAAGGGTTAACGATTTATTATAGAAAATACAAAAAAAATTAGATCTACCAAGTACTAGAGCATTATTTCTGATTGCCTAGATTTGCTAAAATAATTGTAATTTTGATCAAAGAGAAGTATGTACATACATGTTATATTAAACAAGAAAAGCATGTTTAATTCACAACATTTGACAACCTTGGTAGAATTGCCTTCCATAAGTGAATTGCTTGCTCACATAAGATATCAAAAAGGTAATCAATAGGGTTGTAAACGAGTCGCGTTGAGACGATACAGTACTAAACTCGAACTTTGACTCGAATGAAAAACTCACAGCTAAAGCTCAACCCGAACTCAACCAAGATGTAATTCTCATGATCCAACTCAACTTGAATTGATATTCAATAAGCTCAAGCTTGATTCAATTAGGTTTGATTATTCAATGAAACTAAAAAAATAAGCTAGGATTTGGGAATGGAATAAATTTTTAGTTGATTTGGTCTTAAATATAATAAGTATGGTCATTAGACATGAAATAAAGAATGGAAAAAAAAAACCAAGATATGAAAATATGCTTTAAAAATGGGAATAACACAAGTTTTATAATTTTTTTTATAATAAATATAAAGAGTTAGGATAGGCTTATGAGTTATCGAGTCAAGTATTTTAAAACTTGAACTCAAAATTAGATAACTACTTAGTAGCTCGAACTCGAACTTGACTTGATTGCGTCGAGTCAAATTCGAGTTTTACAAGTGAAACTCAAGTAGTTTTGAATTGCTTATACCCCTAGTAATCAACATAAGCTTTGAGAAAAAAGTTTGACGAGTCAATGAGCTCATACCTTAAGCAAAGCCTAATAATAGAAATCATGGAGATGCAACCTCTATATCGGAATGAGCTTACTTTGATCGGTTATTAGAGCATGAATGCTTTTCCTTTCGATATGTTTTTCTTTGTCGAGGTGGTGAACAAAGTCTCACTAATGAAATAGCTAAAATTTGATGGTGATGATATGGTTTACTAATAGGCATTTTCATTTTATAATAAAATTTTAACATACAAACTCTTGATTTGTTTCCAACATATTTTCATGGTCTAATTAAGATTTTATAATTTTTAGCTAGCTTAAAGACAATTCGATCTATAAAATATCATCTTGAAAGTGATTGCTTATGAGATGCATTAATTAATATGTTTAATACTATTTCTTATCTTTAAAGAAAACATATATCATAGTTTGAGCATGCTGACATAAGAAAGAAACAAAGAAGGTGAGATTTCAATTGAAAACATAGAAAGTGATGTACATATACATATATAACTTTTTTTTTTGGCCAACACATAGAGAGTAATACAAAGTAAGTCTTTTTGCTATGATCTAATTAGTGTTTTTTTAGGAGAGATCTAGTGATTAAAGATTGGTCATGCTTTGAATTGTCGGAGGAGTGTTTCCAATGAGATTGTTGTGAGATAGTGAGGCAGTGAAGGTACGATAAGGTTTATCGTAAGACGTTGATTCGCGCACGAATACCCCGCTTGTGATCTTCAAATATCTATTGATTATGAGAATACCTAGATATCTGGCATCAAAAGTCGAAATCTACACAAAGATAACGAGTTTTGGAATAGAGAGAACACTCCAAAAAATTTCATTCAAAATAATCTGTCCTGCGCCGCCTGTAACCCTAGAGTATATATAATATGCTTTTTTTTCCAAAAAAGGAAACCTATCTAATAAATACCTAGGGCAAAATAAATGAACGGACGAGATTAATGCCATAGACGGCATATAAAAAAAGTATCTTATCAAAAGATATGACATAAAGAAAAGTTATTAAAAATAGTAAAAACACAGTTTTAATGGCCTAAACAAAGGAATTTGGCCGAAAACTGGCATACATCACAAGCGAAGCTTGTGTGTTTTACTCAATGGCTTGATTCCCTTCAAAATATGGTCCCGCTCGATAAAAATCCAACCCTCAAAAATTACGAAACTGCCATCGTCAAATTTTATACCACTTTTCCAAATAGTTATTTGCTATCTTTTCCACTGCATCAGATAGGTTCAGCCATTTAAGTGCAATGAGATGACCATAATTTATGAAATATCCTTATGGAATTTTTCGTTTAAGAAAACTATTAACTTTGAAGCATTTAAGATTCTTGGCAATGTGAGAATTGCCCTTTCATTGTAATTGTCATGGAATACTTGATATACTTTCTTAAAGGTACATGGAATTAGGTGATTCCTTAGAGAGTTATGCTAAAAGGAGATCTGTTGAAATAAGTGATATCTTTAGTGGTATTGAGCAAGGGTGCTTGTAAGGTACAAAGGCCTTTTAAATGAAGATTTTAGAGATCTTCCTGCAAGACAATGTACATGGAGTATCTTTTGCAACTACAATAGGAGTTAAAGATGATAAAGTAATGGAAGAATCATCAAGAAGCCAACTATAACCTCGTTCATTTTCTCAATAACATGCAACATCTCAACCTAAAGACAGAAAAGTACCATCATCACAAAAGGTAACGATTGGCACATAGAAGATAAAGAATGTGAGGAGTGGAATTCTTTTTTAGATGATTTTAGTACATACGCCTTAAGGCGATCAACACAATGAACCATGTTTGGATATCTAGATGGATATTTGCATACTCAATCACTAGAAATGAATGGCGAAGATATCATAAAGAAAGTTAACAATTGCAATTGTAGTGGAAGAGAGAGACGCAAAATCAACTTCAAGCATAGAATATGGAAGTGCGTGAATGATCAATTAATTGTCCATGCTTGTAATGCATGGTCTAATTTGTTGTTTTTTTCTTTTCCTTCTAAGTATATTTTGAGCAAAGTTCAATTTGGTTACCAATTATATCAATTGCTTATGGCCTAAGTATTGATTTTTAGCTATAGTAAGTTTGAACATTGTGTTGTAAAATAATTTTGGAGTTTCAACATAATCATTAATGTTAGTATTGGTATAATGCTATATAAGATCTACAATATTTCATGCATAGGGGGCTACTACTCTACATCAAAGAAATGCACTTCTTTAAGATTGATATTCATATAATGACTTTTTTCCCTTACTTAAAAGTTCTAGGGAAGATAGAAGCGAGATTGTGTTATTAGAGGAAATAAAGATAAAGATAATCTTTTATAAGTAAATATACAAATTGTACAAATCTTTTATAATGTAAATATACAAATTGTACAGATATATACAATAAGAATGATGGATCTTTATGAAAATGAGCGAGGAGAATTTTGCTAGATTACATTTTTGGAACAATTTATTGGACTTGATATGTGAAGAAAGTAAAAAAGGGGCTAATTCTTTCCAACTTTATGAGAAAGCTAAAATAGATTGGTCTTGAAATGGCAATATTTTATATTTTTCATTTTTTTTTCAATTGAAAATTCTTTGCCCACACATACCAAGGAAACTGATAGTTTTCCATATATCATAAGGTTGTGAATGCCACGGTGGAAATGGATATTCTTATGCAGGAAGTGTGACAAGTCTTGTCTTAGTAATACTTTAGAAAATAATTTAGATGTCACTAATAAATCATTTCCACTATTTAGATAAGTTGTCGTTAATTTCTCCTCTCTGCCAAATGATTCAACACATGGTATTGTTATGTAGTTAAATATATTAATGGCACAAAAACAATTCCAGCACATAATCTAAAGCAATTGTATCATGATTTTCGCATGTCATGATAAAAAGAGGAATTCAATGTATTTTTTTTTCTAAGATTCATGAATATTTGGTAAACTAAAGAAGCTATGTTGGGAAGATCCATGCTTCATGTAAGTTATGTTGACATGTAAATCAACGCAAGTCACTGTTAGCATATAAGATTAACTTTCCATTTTTTTTTTCATTAACAAAGTTGAGTCTGTCAATAGCCATTTCTTAAGAACCATTTCCGTTGAAATCTTTCTAATGAAAAGAGTTTGTTGTTTTCAATGATGTAGTTGCATCAATGCATTGTTTGTTTGAGAAAAAAAAATAAAAATAAAAGAAAAAACATGATTTCCTTTTTCTTTTTTCCCTATTGTTTGCTAAAGTTTCTTTGTTAATAATTTCACAATAGGTGCACCAATGCATTAACTATTTGAGAAAGAAAAAATGGAAGCAAGAGAAAGAATTATTTATTTTGTCCTTTTGTTTGCTATAAGGTTTTATTGTTAATAATTTCACAATTGCCTCCTTATACAGATAGACATGTTACTTTTGAAGACATGTAGTAATAATAGTATGCAAAGTTAGTCGCAAATTATAATCATTATTACTAAGTGTAAGAAGTAATAAATAGACTTTTGCTAGCTATTTATTTTAGATTCTCATATCTAAAGCAACAAAAGATGCATGGCTTTGATTTCAACTTGTGAACAATAAAGGAGACAAGAGTTCGGATAGAAGAGATAACACATGTCATTAACAATTTAGTACATGCGGTGAGGACTCACCTTAGACATAAACTCATAAACTCTTTTTAGTGTGTAGATGACAAGCAAACGAAGGCAGTAGAATTACAGACAAGAAACAAGGAGGGGATGCTAGTGAAAAAGAATGAAAATCTATGTTATATCTCACAAGAGTTTAAGTAGTTGACAAAAGCACATACTTTCCACAAGGTTATGTTTTATGCAGCCTATCATATCTCCTTCTTAATCTCATTATTTTCTTTAACAGTTTCTCTTCAACCAATGACACTAACCATTTGGGTTTTCGAAGTTCAAAAACAATATACCCAACAGATAGCCCAATTACTAACCCACATCCATATCCCATCATGACGATCTTCCAATCAAATATATCAAAATCATCTTCAGGAATATAAGGCAAAGGTGGCTGTTCTGGAGCATGAGGCATACCACATACAACTGCAATTTGTGATCCACATAATCCTGTTACCTACAAAAGATTCCTCCCCAAATGTATCAAGCTGCTTGCCTTTTGGTATCATTCCTTGAAGATCATTATGTGAGAGATTCAAGCTTTCAAGTTCTGTCAATTGTACAAGTCCTTCAGGGATATGACCTGTGAGTTTATTTGATGAGAGATCCAACCATTCAAGACATGTCATGTTTTGAATTGATAGAGGGATGTTTCCAATGAGATTGTTATGGGATAGGTTTAACCCTTTAAGAGCAATGAGGCTGCCAATAATTTTTGGAATTTCCCCATGGAAATTATTGGTTGAGAAGTCCATTAACTTCAAAGTTCTCAATGTTTTTGGCAAGAAGAGTGTCGATCCTTTCATTGTGATTGTTATAGAATAATCATATGGCCGAGCATATGACCTTCGTTGTAGTTAACTCCAAGTACATTGACTCCAATTTGAAAACACTTGTGATATCTTTCATTGCATCAAACTGTGCCATGTATCCAGCTGGTAATAGACCAGTAAAATTATTGTTCGAGATGTCAAATATCATTAAATTAGGAAATGGGTGATGGTTTATTAAGGTCTTCACTTCACCATGGAATTTATTAAATTTCAGAACAAGTACTTTTAGCAAAAAGATTTTCTAACCAGTTAGGAAAACAATCTTCTATGCTATTATTGCCAAGTTCTAAGACTTCAAGATCTGTACAATTGATTATTGATCGTGGCAACGGCCCCTTGAATCGATTTCCACTTAAATCAACTACTTTTGTACTACAATTCGGTGGGAACGAATTGGGGATTACTCCTTCCAACTTATTCATCCGAAGATTCAGGATTGCCAATTGATCAATGTTAAGTAAACATGGTGGAATGGTTCCAGTGAGGCTGTTGTTTGAAAGATCGACAATCCATAAGTGGATTTGCAAATGGATGGTGGGATCTCCCCGTGAAAGTAATTTGCCGCTAAATTATGCTATCCAATTAGGGAAAATTGTAGCCAATGAGTGACAGTATCATTTATTATGTTGGACGACCCGTAGAGTATATAAGTTGGTAAAATTAGCACGTGGAGATATCCCTATCAATTGGTTATAACCTAAATCCAAATAAAAAGTTCGGTTAAATTCCCAAACACTCTGGGATCACGCCACTGAATTTGTTATACGGCAGACTTAGCAGGACAGTGAACTCAAGCGACAGATTGAAGATGGGAATGCATTTGTAAAAGAAAAAGATGATAGGGACAACTGAGTGAGTTGTGTGAGGTTTTCAATGGATGATGGCAGTGGACTTGAAAGATGAAGTGAGGAGAGATCTAAGTAGGTTAGGTTTTTTAGATTACCAATTGAATTAGGTAACTTACCGGAAGTTTGTGGAAGAGATATCTAACCATTCGAGAGGACTGCTCCAGTTCAAGGCTGGAAATGAGACCATAAGACCCATATTCCCACTCAGATAAAGATGGAGAAGATTTGGTAAGTGAAAAATGGACTCCGGAAATACCCCACGCAAACCACAGTTTGAAAGCTTAGATATTTAGAGCATTGGAAATGTTCACGAATGCATTAGATGAATCTCCGGATATCTTGATTCCGTAGATATAGAATTCTAGTTGTTAGGTTTTGAACTAGCATCTTTAGGGAATGGCTTTCCATTGTTAATTCGTCATTGGGGAGAGATGAGAATTTAAGTTTGGAAAATTGAGACAATTCTGGAGGGATAACACCGTGAAGACCATGTAGGAAAGGTCGAGCTCTGCAGATTGTAGAGTGGGGAAAGGTAGGTGATATGGTTGATGGAGCCCGTGAGGAGAAAAAACGAACTAAATCGAATGACATCACCGCTTGTGCTGTCACAGTGTATCCCAGACCAAAGACAACAGTCATCATTTTCATCCCATTCAGTTATATTGTAGGCGTTCTTGAATAGGAGTAAAGCATCACGCTGGTTAGGAAGGCATAAGTGAGTTTGATTTTTAGGAGGAGAAGGAGAAGAAGAAGAAGCCAGGGATGGGTAGGTATGGGAAAGAGCAAATAAAAGGAATACAAAACGGAAAAAGATAATGACACGGTTGGTGATAACAGTCCCATGTTTCTTCTGTGTTTTTGAGAATATTGGTAATGAGGGCTGTGTAAATGGATGGGGTAGTACCAGTGTTTTTATAGTGGATTTGAGAATGCACTCTTCTCACCATGTCAACTCAAAGTCTGTATATTTGTTTGTAATTTAACATCTATAATAATATATTTGTATAAAATAGGACAAATTATAATTTAGAAAAAAGTAAAAAAATCCGAGAAATAATGTTTCTAGTAATTAATGATTGAGTTATTTTTATCTAATTTAATTCATCCAAAAAAAAAAAGGCAAAAATAAAGTCTAGACTCTAGACCCTCTTTTCCCAGCAATTAGAATCATAAATTCAGTTTGTGCCATCTTTCTGCAACAGGACAGCTGTCATGCAACTGTGTAAAATAAAGTCTAGACTCTATTTTTTTTTTTGTTTTTGTTGGGCCAAAACCAATCTCTTACATTCTTTTTTCTGGCCAAACAATCTCTTGCATTCACGTTGATGGGTCGTGGTAAGGTAATTGATTCGGGTACTAGATTTGCTACGGTGATTCCCCCTCCTAGAATATTATAATTAATGCAATGATTCAATGTGCTTAACAACTCACTATTTTATATTTTTTTTCCTCTTGAATACTGGAATGCATTTTGTAGTCTTTTTGAACCTCTACGACAAAAGTGAAGGAAAAAGGGGAAAAAAATGAAGGCAATTTTCTTATAAATCTTTCGAGAAATGAGAAGCTTTAAGACCTTCCATTGTCATTGACGGAAGAACAAATACAATTCGGGTAGGTTGTTCAAGGAAAATATTTAATATTTCCTACATATTTCATGCATGATCAAATATGTCAGTTGTCGTACTAATTTCAAAAGGCTTTAGGATTAGTGGTGGGACATAAGGTATATATTCACCAAATTGAACCAGTATGTATGCTGGATTTTTTTTTTTCCTCTTTTCCATATTGTATACCTATAGTTTCATTTACATTCCGTTAGGTCGCTTTATTTTTGAATAATATAAACTTTTTTCAAGTGGGTGAATAAATACTCATATCATTTATTTATGATGGATGGTGATTTAAAGTACCATTTTGTCCACCTATGGCAGTGGTAAGGTAATGGTTCTAAATGTACTATTATTATCAAAAAGGAACAATACGGTAAGGACTTGTACTTTCCTTTCAATAAAAATTAGTTTAATATCTAAATTTTAAAATAATCAAAATTTTTATAATTCTTTTTTTTTATTTTACTAACATGTTTTCTTTTTCTTCAACCTGAAAAACAAAATTATAAATGATATACTTTACTGCAAGGAGATAGTAGATAAAATAATTTTAAAGTTTGATTGGGTATACAAATTAGGATATGAAATTAAAATTGAATTTTTATCTACTAGATATGACTTTTTTTTTTTTTAATTTCACAATGAAGTCTTTTTGATGGGTAGGTATGCAAGACAACGGATTTATATTTTAATTTGCTCACTATTTGTTTGAGTTTTTTTCTTCTAGAAAAAAAAATTTATATCACATGTGTGCATATAGATATTTTTCACTATATAAGATGTCTCTGTATATGTGGTTGAATTATTGTATTCCTAACTCTCATTTGTCATTTTTCTTATATTGATAAGTGTAAGTCTGTTTGGATTGTCCTATTTTAATCTGTATATTATTAGCGTCTATTGTCATATTTATATCGTATATTTAGTTGGTTTATGAGTAAAATATTAATTTTTATCGAGATCTATTTTTTGACAAACATCTGTTTTAAAATGATAAAAATATTATGCCAAAATGACTATAATATGATGAAACAAATATAAATATTTCTTTCAATAAATAGGATCCATCTTTAATGGCCAAAAAGTATCAAAACTTTGAATCCACTAGAGTATTTCATGCAATAAGGATTAAATATGTTTTAGCTAAAATATTAAAAGAAATTTGTAAATTATAACTTTTAAATATATATATATAATTAAATATAATTACAAATAATTAAGATATAACATAATCGAAATTTATATTATTTTTTAATTTTTATATTATGTATCATATTATATTTAATGTTTTTTAATAATTTTTAGTTTTAATGGAATTGTATGAGTGTTTCTATTATCACTAGCAATTGCCAGCAGTAAAGTTAATATATGAGCATATAGAATCGTTTTTGTTTTTCCCCCAATCTTAGAAACTATCATATTTTAATTTAGCTTTTTTTATATTTGTACGTATATATTTAAAAAACCTCTCAAGTTATTATTTCCCTTCATAATTTAATAAATCTAATATGATACCACTACCAACAGTGTATACAAAAAAAAAAAAAATTAAGATCTCAGATAGTTGATAATTAATTTATCATATATTAACTTTACTATGTTTTTGAGATGAAGTTTTTTTAAATAAACAATTCAGTTTTATGATAGGTGAGATTCACTTGCTGCAATCCATTTGGTCCAGAACTTAAAATTAAAGAAATTAAGCAAATAAATGATACTAAATCTAAAATTGAATCCTAAAACCTTCCCCCCCCCCCCCCTCCCCCCCAAAAAAAAAATATAAGTGTTCAGTGGCTAACAAAATACACAAGTACATGCACTTCTTTTGTTTTTTATCCCCTTATATGCATGTTAGACAAATCATGTGTCAATCATCATATAATATTAAGGATAATTAACTTTTGAATGAATGAAAACATCAAATTAAACGATGATTAAAAGTAAAATACCTCTTATACTAAAAATTGTATGGTTAATAATTTTTTCAAATAAAAATTACATAAATAAAATTTTCAAAAAAAAATCATTAAAATACCAATGCAAAATTGCATCTAGATGTGATTTTGATAATTGTATACTAATCGCATGCGCAAAGTGCAATTGTTGTTTAGGATTGTTTATATTTTATTTGCATATGTATCTTATTTTTATATGATTTGTATTTAGTCTATTTGATATATTTATAAGTAAAAATATTTATTTTTTATATGTATTTATCTCTTGACAAATATCTGCTTGAAAACAATAAAAAAGATACCAAAACAATTAGAAAGAAACCAACCAAACAGGCACAAATCAAAAGGATGGATATGTATAGGTAAGAGAGGAAAAAAAGAAAAAAAAAAAGGCAATAAAAAGGGTAAAAGTTAACGACACCAGGGCGTGATCCCAATCCCATCTGTGTTTTTTGAGAATATTGGTAACGAGGGCTGTGTAAATCGATGGGGTTGTACGTGCATCGGAGTGTTTTATACTGGATTTGAGAAAGCAAAAGCACTAAGGCTTAAAAAAAAATAATTAAAAAAAAAACCCACTGGGTTTTACTCACTATGTCAACTTAAGATCAATGTCTTTATGTCAGAAATTCGTATGTGTAAATATACGTAGTAAAATTTAATTATTCCCGTCAACTCAAAGTCAATGTCTTTTATGTTAAAAATTTATATATATATATATATATATAAAATAAGTAGCATAATTCAATTATTCACGTCATGGTCCGTATATTCGTTTGTAATTAAATATCTATATATAATATATATATATTTGTATAAAATAGGAAGACAAATCATAATTTAGGAAAAATTAAAATTGGAACTTAAAAAAAAATCCAGAAATAAGGACAGTTTCAACGCGACTTCACGCAAAACTTTCGATGGAAAGTTTATGAGAATTGAAGACATAATTCCAGGTGTTTTACTTTTAGAATTATTTTTAAAAATTTCTCATATTCGGAAATTTTATCTAAAAACAATTGTTTTTTTATTTTTCCCGCTTATCCCACCCAGTACGACCTCTGTATAATGTTTCTACTGATTAATGATTGATTTATTTTTATCTAATTTAATCAATCCGAAAGAAAAGTCTTCCCTTCCTGAGATAAAAAACAAAATAAAGTCTTGATCCCCTTTTCCCAGGGCACTTGCGTCTCATAAATTCAAATGAAAGCCTCAATCTGTAATCAGGGACAGCTGTCACGTAACTTTCGTTAAAGATGTACCAAAACAATTGGGAATAGATCCTCTATTGAGGGTCTGCCATGTGAAAAAATTATACCGCATAGTACGTATATGAGACTATTACAATACATTTTTTCACATGGCAAATCCTCAAGAGGATCTATCAAGACCTACCTATTTATTTTTTGGAGAGAGTGTTCTGGTTTGGTTAATTTTTAACCAATCTTTTACATTTTTTTTAGGGGTGAAACCAATCTCAAAATCATTCTCTTGCATTCACTCTGATGGGTGGTGGATGGGACTGAGACATAGAAGCTAGAATTGCTACGGTAATATAGTAATTATTAATTAGTATGAATGTAAGCATGCGTTAGCGAGTCCTATTATAATTTTTATTTATTAAAAACATATAACATTAAATATAGATTATAAATAACTAAGATATAAGACAATCGTAATTCATATTATATTAATATTTTTATATTATGGATTATATTATATTTAATTTTTTTTTATAATTTTAGTTTTAATGGAATTGTATGAGTGTTTCTATTATCACTAGCAAAACGTACTAGAATGGTTTTTGTCTTTCCCCATACTTAGAAACTATTATATTTTAATTTAGTTTTTTATTTTCATACCTATATATTAAAAGTTCTCGTAGGTTATTATTTCCCTTTATAATATAATAAATATAATATCGTACCACCACCAACAATGCATACCAAAAAATTAAGACCTTAAATAGTTAATAATCAATTTATCACATACTACCTTTTATTATGTTTTTGAAATGAAGTTTTTTTGAGTAAACAAGTTAGTTTTATGAAAGTAAGCATGGTGTTAGCAAGTCCTATTATAACTTTTATTTTTCTAAAAAACATATAAAATTAAACATAGATTATAAATAATTAAGATATAACCTAATCGTAATTTATATTATATTTATATTTTTATATCATGTATTATATTATATATATATTTTATAATTTTAGTTTTATAAGAATTGAATGTGGTTTCTATTATCACCAGCAATTGCCAGTAAAGTTAATATATAAGCATACAACATACTAGAATGGTTTTTGTTTTTCCCCAAACCTAGAAACTATTATATTTTAATTTAGTTTTTTATATCTATACCTATATATTAAAAAAGTCTCTCGGTTATTATTTCCCTTTATAATAAAAAAAATCTAATGTAGTACCACTACCAATAGTGCATACCCAAAAATTAAGATCTTAGATAGTTGATAACAAATTTATTAAAAAAGTGAAAATGTAGAAAATACTCTAGAGAGGGTGAATTGAGTATTTGCACTAAGAAGCTCAATCAATTGTTTTTAGTGCAACAACCAAAATCAACTTTAATAGCAGTAGATAATATAACAACATATTATAATATGAAAAATAGAAGAGATAGGGATAGAAAATTTGAGTCTATATTTAATGCGTAGTTCGGCTCACTTCCTACTCTCCATGGTCCATAAATACCACCAATTGAGGACTTTACCACCACTATATTAATCACCAAATATTCACGCTCAAGATTAGCAATACACCACTATTACAATACTTTAGGAAATAAAGTATTTTCTTTCTTTCTCTCTCTAGATGCTCCTTGATAAATAGAAAATACAAGAACAGAGCACTAGAATATTTTTCTCCGTCTTTTCTGAGATATACAAATTAATGAATAAGAAAATAAGAAAACTAATAATTTGTTTGTTCACAAGTAAAATGTTTTCGCACTTCTCTTCTCTTGAATCTCCAAAGGATAGAATATATATAGCCTTCAAAAATTCAAATGTTCACTATAGATAATGGCTTTAAGTCGCCACATTAAATACGCTTTAATGGCTATTTTTTCCACATCGGCTCCAACATTTAAACTGTCATACCCTAAAGAATCGTCGCTACTCAAAGTATCGTGCCTCATTTTTGTCTTCGACAAGTCTTTGTTCAATTGGATTCCATCGAATCTTGAATTCAAACTTGTTGCACCTTAATGTATCGCACCTCAAATTTACCCTCAACTAATATTGTGCTTTTTTTATCTTGTCGAGTCTTAGACTTTAAACCTCGCGCCCTAAACAATGGACTCATCGAGCCTTTGATGAACCTCTCGACCAAGGCTATGCATTTTTTGAACTTGTCGAGTCTTAATCTTGAACTTGTTGCATCCTAACCAATAGACTTGTCAAGCCCTCGACAAACCCCCTCAACCACTAACTCTGCATTTTTTAACTTATCGAACTTTGGTCTTGAGATTGTCGCCCCTTGATAAATGAAGCTGTTTAGCTCTTGACTTGATCTTCGACTGATACTATTTATCACTAATTTTGTTCCTTCTAAAATCTTATAGAAACTCCACAAAGACGCACAATATACATATATATATATATATTCTAACATATTATTTAACTAATTAAGTGTAATTTATCATAATTGAATAGTTAATTGTGTATCATATTGTCTCATTAAAATCCACATTGAACATACAGGTTGAATAATCTCCCCCCTTTTTAATGGGACAATCATGTTTTCAATTAAGCATACTCTCCCTCAATTAAGCATCTAGATTTCAAAGGAATTTTCTCATATTTGAACTAAAGACTTGATGCTTAATTCTAGAGAAATGCAAACTATACTTAATTCATCATTTGGCTCCCCTGTGAATTTATTAAAAGCATACTTCATGCATGTTAATTATGCATACAACTTATCTCTACCCTTTTGGACTCATAAAACAAAAAAATCAACAACACAAGTTGCCTCACTCAAGGAGGACTTCACACTTTTCATTCAACATAACATAATTGCCTCACAAAGAGGACTTCATAACGAATGCCTCACAATAAAGGACTTCACATTGCCTCACAACAAAGGACTTTACACATGTGCCTCGACAACATGAGGATTTCACTAGACTCATAAAAAAAAAAAAGCTTGAATAGTACCTTACAATATTAGCTCACTAATCTCACGAATGACACTATTTACTTAATAGAAACAAACATGAAATAGAGAGTATTTTTACAAAATATATGCAAGTTAAGCTTTACTCTCTTCTCTCTTTTTAATCTCTTCAAATAACATTTCTCTCCCACATTCAAACTTCAACATGTTTCTCTCCCTTTAATTGTGCATTCTACACTACTCTCCCTTTGTACTCATAAAAAAAAAAAGATTTATTATATTGCAATTAAGGAGAGATCCACAAAACATACAATGTAAACCCATGAATTATTCATAATTTTTAAAAAATAACCCAACAGTTAAATATCAAACCAAGACCTTAAAAACCAACCTAAGTTAAAATTGAATTCTAAATAAGGTCAAAATACAAATTTTGAAAACCTTAAGAAAAAAAGAACCTTAATATATATATATATATATATATATAGAAATAGAAATTTAATAATCATTTTATTCGAAATCCGTACATAAAACAAATCATCTATCTGATTCCTAACACGTAAATTAAGTCAATATATCCAAATAACACTCAACGACAAAATACTAAAACCTTAAACCATTCGGTGAATTTTAAAATAAAAAAATTTCAATTACCACCTAAAGTCAAACTCGAAAATTTTAAAATTTTTTAATACTATAAATTATAAAAAATAAAGTAAAAAAAAAAAAAAATCAAATTTTGAACCAAAAATATGAAATAGTCATAAATCTCAAAATTTTATAATCTTGCGAGTAAATCTTAAAACTGGAATTAAAACCAGATCCCTACAGGTCAACTAGGCCAACAACAAGCCCTAATAAGATTAGATCCGGTAATCCCGCGCTCTAAATCCTTAAACAATAAAATGAAGTTAATAATAGGTTTTAGTCCTTAATAATATCGTGAAGCATAAAAGTATTAGATTCGTCGAAATTTAGTTCGTCTCGGATTCGAACGGGAATAGATTTTGAAAATCGTGTCCTAGTGCACCGAACATTAAAAATATTCTGACAATACTATTAGACTCGTTATAATATGAGGATTCAAAAAAATCAATTTTAGAATTTTTCAATAACTAAAAATATCAGATATAGCTTATTTACGCATATTTTCTTTACTATTGGTAATTTATCTGTCTTGTTTACTATTCATTGTACTATTTTTACTATTCGTCTATCTCTACTTTTTCTTACACCTATCTCTTACAATTTTCTTTTCCCATAAAACTTTACTACAATTTTTACTTAACTTCTCTTATACTTTATTATACTTTTTCTACTTAAATTAATTTTTTCCATCTTTTTTATTTGTGGCAGCTGTCGCCCTCGCGCCGCGCCCCCCCCCCCCCCCCCCCCCCCCATGTTTTTTCTCCATTTTCTTTTATTTTTCATTTATTTTTACATATTTTTTCCCTTCTTTTCTCCCTCTATAAATATACATTCTCTCCTTCATTTTTTACACACTTTTCTTTTACCATATCAAAACTCAACCAAAAATTTTCCATAACTTTTCTCTCGAAAATTTCCTCCCAACACTCTCTTCTTCCCATCTCTATACAACAATCATGTTCTTATAATAACCAACACACCATTTCTTCTTCCATCTACCACTAACCTTAGGTAAAAATTCCTACATTTATCTTCATGCTCATGTAACTTAATATGATCATAGTATGTGTTTCCTAAACCCATAAGTGTTATGGAAGTAATAATATGTTCATATTTTGTTCTTATTCATGCAAATTTTTTTTTCTATTATGTTATGTTAATTTATTCTTATTTTTTTATCGAACTCCTATATGTTAGTAAATATATTTATGTATATATACATACATATATATTTCTTAGAGCATATAAGCTCACGAATATAACTTTTATCTATGCTCATGCAATTTATTTATTTCTTTCTTGCAATTTATTTATTTCATGCAATTTCATAAGACCATCTTTCTAATTTAGACTTGTCCTCATCAAGTCAAAATAATTTTTCTTCTTTCTTTTTGGACCTGTCCATAATCTAAGTCCAGGGAGTCTTGAAATAAATTTAAGACTCTCATGATTTTCTTTTTTCTTAAAGGACTTGCACATGTCTAAGTCCGAGAATTTTGAATCAAGCTAAGACTTCCCGATACTTGATTTTTATTATGTGCCTATTTAATTTATATATCTTTTATCTTTTATATGAATTATTTTTGTTCATGGTACTTAACTGCTAGTTTATATTCATGCATGATCATCTTATTGTTGTCTTAATAAAATAAAAAGATTTCTTTCTTTAATGAAGAAAATAAGAATTAAACTCCTTATAATAAAATGATATTTGTTACTTAAGAAATATTCTCATTAAAACTTAGATCTATATTTTAGCACAATTCTTTTGAAAGTTTAGACAAGTTTATCATAGATTTTAGTATTATCATTATGGCTTCTTTTTTTTTTAAAATTTAACTATAGTAGATCTCTAATTTCTTTCAAACTATTAAAATAAAATTTTCATCTAAAACTGTAAGGTTGATAATTCTTTGTTATATAAATTTTTCTTAAGAACTTATTTATAAGATTATCACCAACATTTTAACAAACACCAAGAACCAAATAACTTTTCTAAGTCCAGTTTAAAATCAACTTACTAGTTAAAAATCTACCTAGGGATACATCGATGTACAACTTAAGGAACTAAGTTTTATGAAGTAAAAATCCATTGTTTTTTATTGAATTAAGAAAATACAAATAATAGGATTTTCTAGCAAAGGTCCATGTATTGAATAAATTATGGATTTAGAAAAGAGTTATTACGAAAATAAAATTTAAAACAAGCTATTCCTTTAATTTTCCTCATAAGCTAAAACTTAAAACGCTTTTATACAACTTAGGATGATTTTTCCTCACAAATACGTAAAGGTTCATGTTGTGAAAAATAATTAGTTAAAAGAAGTTTAGCATGAAATAAAATATTTATGAATTTAAAATAAATATAAAAACATGGATTTCTTTAATTGAGTTTCACATTTACAAATCTAATAATTATAATTTTGTTGAAACAATCAAACTTAATAAATTCTTTAAAGAAAACTACACTTGAGTTTTTTGCCACAAAACCATGTTATGTAAAATAAATTGCTAAGCAAGAATTTGTGAATAAATATAACACCTTTAAAAAAAACATATATTGAATTATGATTTTCTTGTTAATCGAATCGCATATTTACAAAATAGTAATTTAAATCACAAGTCAAATAAAGACACTTCACTAAACTCCATCTTTCACAAAAATTGTTTACAAATTTTTTTCTAAGACAACATCCCTATAATCATATATATAATATGAGTCTATGTATATATTAAAGGATTTTTCAACTATATAAATATTTATGTGTTTGCTATAGAATTTTGGATGAAATAAAATTGAGAAAGATTACAAATTAAGGTTGGAATTTTTGTGCTAGAGTTGTACCGACCCGTTTTCGAACCCAAATGACTTCAAATGTTCAAAATAACCCAAGAAATAGATAGATCTTTTCGAGTAGGTAGAAAACGACATCTTATATATGAATTCCCGAGTTAAAATGAGCAAGTTATGACCATTTTAAGTTGGGATTTCACATAATCCGAATTTTGACAAAATAACCAAATAGAATTAGAAAGTTTAAGTAGAACTTTTATGAAATACTCAACCTAGGTATTTCTTTTGTTTAGGTGATGAAGAATATGTGATTTCCCTTCCTGAGGATTACTATGACTAAGAAGACCGCGATATGGACGAGTGAGTTCTTCCTCTAAATTTCGTTACATTGCTATTGTAGATAATTGCACTCGATCTATAGGTATAAGATAAAATGGACATATATGGGGTATGAGTTTATATGTATATGCCTTTATGTATGTGTGACAATGATGCTAAGCATATCGGAATCCATAAATGATTGTTTAAGTATATAGTTAACATTACTGTTACTTAATATAAAGAAAAATGAATTATAATGAAGGGTAGAATGGTAAAATAATGTTGTTTAAAAAGATATTTTTGTTCTTGAACATATGGATTTGAGCTCGAGGAAAGACGAACGCATAAAATTGGATGAAAGGACTTAAGCAAACGTCAAAGCCATCAACTTTTATTAAGGATGTCGGCTATATATAAAAGACGTCGATTTTGCACTAGCTTTTAATTCTCGGCAAAATTCTGTGAAGTTTAGGAAAGCCGGCATAAAGGCCGTCGGTGTTGAGAAAAAGGCCGCTGGTGTAAGTGGCTAGCTTTCTTTTTTTCAAAATGCTCTTTATAAATAGAGTTCTAGGGTTCGAGTTTTTCATATGTTCTTCCATCTTTTTTCGTCCAGAGAGTATTTGCTAGGGTTCTTGAGTGTTTTTGAGAAGGAAGATCGAGTGGAGAACGGGTTTTCGATCAAGGTAAGTGGATTCACCTTTGATTTTTAAGTTTCCTTTGAATCATTCATGTTGATTAAGGTTTTATTTGGTTTTTGTAAGGGAATTTTTGGAGAAACCCTAGTTTTTAATCAGGATTTGCTCTTTGGGGATTCGATTAAGGAGTAACATTTGAATCAAGTAAGTTACATCTTCTTTATCGTAGATTTAAAATGAAAGGATTAATTTTGATGAATCTGGGGTTTTGAAGGAAGTTGTTCTTTTCGGAGTTTTTGTCTAATTATAATTGGAGAAATCTAGGATTTTGATACAGAAGATTATCTAAGTAAGTTATGATCTTTTAAACATAGATTTTATAAAAGTTTGATTTTTATGATGATTTGTCTATAATTGCTGGATTTTACAAATTAGGTTTTGGTGGAAAAGAGTCGTTCTTGTGAGAATTTTGTGGAGTTGATCACAGAGGATATTGTAGTTGAGGATTTCTTAAACGGTTAGGGTTTTTGGAGAAATTGGATAATCAAGGTTTTGACTGATGTTGATGATTTATATTTTTGTTCTAATATGTTATATTCAGAGATTAGAGAATTGGGATTTGGTTATTAGAGAATTTGTGACTTTGAGAGACTATTCCTGAAATTGAAAATGTACGACCTTTCCTTATTTGTTGTATGTGTTTGCAGGTTTAGTTTTCTATTGCTTTGTTGTAAGAACAGATGAATAATGAATCTAAATCTATTTGGCTGATTAATTTATCTATCGGGTGTGGTGACTATGACTAGTAAAGACCTGGCAGATGTGATACTGGTGTGACACCTTGATGATCTTTGTATGGCGTTGTCGTCGGAAGAGTTACACCTAGATATGATTCCAGTAGATTTAGGTGATTTGACAGTATGACTGTGGGTGTTTGGCAAGTACCCATTCACCAATATATGTATATAATTATCTATTTTCAAAGAGTTGGTTGATTTCTCATAAGGTATGAGTTACTCCAAGTTTGGGACTAATGTACAGTAGTTCTAAACTGTGTTGATTTGCTGGCTTAATAAAGATAATAACCTACTGTTTGCATTAGATTAATTTGCATTATATATATATATATATATATACTTGTTACATGTGCATATGCATTTGTTTTGTGAACTGGCGTACTTTATAATCTTTCTGGTTATGATCTGTATTTTGATCATGGGGATGGCGATAGTGCTCCTAATTACCCTGCAGAGGAATAGACACATATGATTTGGAGAAAAGTGCCTTTAGTTCTTTTGCAGATTTAGGAATAATGTTAAAATTCATATTTTGTTTTAAATTTTTTTTGGATTTTTATGTTTTGAGATCTTTAATAGTTATTATAAGACTTTTATGATTTTATGGAGTTAAAAAAGATTTTTGGATTTGTCTTTGGTTTATGCCAATTGAGTTTTGATCAGCAGGATGTTTGAAAAGATTGTTATTTACAGGTTTTACAGGTTTTGAACCTTCTGTTGTAACCTCTGAGAGTGTTATCGAGATTATATTTTATGTGTTTTTAATTATGGTTTTAGTTTTAGAGCCTTTGTGTATCTTTATAAGAGAAGGACACGTGGTGGGTTGTATTCGCCTTAGTTTAGGGCATTACAGCTTATGTATGTATGACAATTTTTTGATCCCTTTTAAGTTTACCATAATTATACTCGATCTTGATATAAATTAAATGGACACGCAATGCATCCGTTGAGTCACATCATAAGGACTACTACTCCTACATGAGGAATCAGAAGGGCCAGAGGTCAAGCTTATTCTTAGGGAATTAAGATGTACCGGGGATACATCCCAAGGATGAGCTGCGCCGATCGATCGCTGAGAGCAAAGTGCTCGGGGACTAGCAGTGAAGATGGCAAGGATCTTCGTACCTAAATTCCCAACCTTTGATACGAAAGGATAAATCCGTTCTATATATAGTTTCTAGACAAACATATATATTTGTGTAATCATGTGATTGTTGCATAACTTGCATAGCATAAGCTAGAAAATAAAACTTGTTTGAAATCACGGTATAAATAAAAGGGAATATCTCACTAAGCCCATTGTAAGCATACACCTCCATAGGCTTTTGTTGAAACACGTATGTTTGCGGTCACATTATAGGATCGGAATATTAAGGAAATCATTGCTGAATCTTTGAGCTCTTGTGCAAAAAGTGGAAACATATGATTGATTCACTTTCATGAAATTTCTTTATGAATTACATATGATATGATAATGTTTTGGAAGATTACTACAAAACATATTTGTCTAATCTTGAAGACATTAGCAGGGATATGCCAATAAGAATTGTAATTGACTTTACTTATGTTTTACATTAAGTATTTCTCTTACGTTGTTTCTTATTTGTTATCAAAGTAAATCACGCTACTCTGGTGCATTCTCTTTGATGTGTTGTATGCATTGTACATGATATGGAAGTCTTTGTGTGACTAGGGAAGTCATTCCTAGACTTTAATATTGTGTACGATGGATTACCACGTTTAGGGTACCCATGGGAGTGTGACATAGAAGTTCAAAAATTGAATAATATTTGTGCAAGTTGCTATCAGAAAATTGCAAAATATGTTTTTCAAGAGTGCACAAATAAGTTTAAGATAATGTTCAAATATTTTCAAATTTTGAAGTAAGTTTAGAAGGCAACATTAAACATTTCTAAACATTGTTTACGCATCAAAAGTATGACAAACCATTTTTATGTATTCAAAGCCTAATTTTAGCACAAAATATTGCATCTCTAGACAAAAAATTTGCATCAACATATTAGATACAAAAACAACAAGGGAAAAAACTATTAAACTCAAGTAAGTTGAGAATATATTATGTTTTTGCCCTTGGAGTCACTTGAGATACCTACAAAAACACAATTAATTTTTGGTACCTATTTTTACTTGAGTCCTTTATGATTAGCTAGAGCAAGTGTTTCCCTTCTTGGCACCTACATATATTTGCTTGTGTAACCCAAATGCATTACTTTCTTTATTGCGCAATTGTGTGCAATATGGCTAAGCTTGCCACAATAGTTGCAAGTTTCATGAGTAGCTCTCACAAACTTGGTTTTATTAGACTTGTAACCATTGTTTCTATCATAGCCAATTCCATATTTGTTAAAATCACAATTTTTTTTTCCAATGAGAGTACTCAAATTATTCTTTCCCTTGGTGAATTTGGCTATGGTAGCATTTGCATTACATAAGCTAGTATTCAACTTTTCATTTTCAATTTTACGATCAGCTAGCTCTTTTAAAATTTCATCATTGCTATAGCTATAGCTAGTACATGCAACATTATCATTACTTTTATCAACACAATTTTAAAGTTTGGACCTTCAGATCAAGTAAGTCATTTTCAATTATTAATTTTTCATTGATCTTACTTAACTCATTATTTTTGCTTTTCAGCTTATCATATTTATTATTCATCTTGTTATTTTCCAATTTTAAAGATTCAATTGCTTCATCCAGCTTTTCATTTTTTGATTTAATTTCCTTATGCTTGATTTGAAAATTTTCTAGTTCTTCTTCTACTTCAATCATTAAAGATGTAAGCATGCTGTTCTTTTTCTCTACATTTACTAGCTTATGGCATATTTTATCATTCTTAGCATATAACTCATCATAAGAAGGAGAGGAGGGGACGTTACCTCATCATGTAGTGCCATGAAGTACACATTCTCATCAGTCACTTGAGTTATCATCACTCAAAGTGGCAATGAGTGCTTCTTTTCTGGATCCCTTTGATCCCTTCTTGAGCAGTGGAGTACTGCTGGATGTGTCATATTTTGTGGAATTTGTAGCAAGTTATCACATCCTTCTTTTTGTATCTAGATGAGCTGTCATTGTCCACTCTCTTTGACTTGTTGCTAGACCTCATAAACTTCTTAAACTTTTTAGCCATCTAGATAATTTCTTCATTTTCTTCATCATCATCATCGCTAGAATCATGATTTGTAGATTTAAGAGAAATAGCCTTTTTTTTTATTCTTCTCCTTGCTTCTTGATAAGCTCATGTTTTGAGCACTCAAGGAGTTCTTCTTTACTCATAGCACTTAAATCTCATAATTTTACTATGGTAGTCCTTTTTTTCTTCCCAATCCTTGGGTAGTAACATGAGAAGTTTAGAATTTATTTCCAAGTTAGTAAAATTCTTCACAAGTACACTTGAGGAATTTATGATGTTAATGAATCTATTATGCATCTCATCTATACATTCATTAGGAAGCATTTTAAAATTTTCGAACTAACCAAACAAAGAATCATTTTCATGTCTCTAACTCTAGATGTTCCTTTCTTTTTCAGTTCATCTCATATTTCTTTAGCTGAGTTGCATGTACAAATTATATTAAAATCACTTCCGTTTAACCTACATTGCAATATATTCATAGCTATATCATTCAAATTGAATCTTTTCCAATCAATTTAATTATAATCTTTTTCTTCTTTTCCTTCAATAATCAACGACCCATTTTCTATTACATTCCACAAAAATCTACTTTGAGCTTTTAGAAAAATTTTCATTCGACACTTCCAATATAGGTAGTTACCCCCCACTTAGAAGTGATGGTCTATTGATAGCATGTGCCTCTAGAAATCTTAGTGCATTAGATGTCATAATCTTTACTCCATATTCGATTAAGCATAGAACAAATAGAGACAGGCTTTGATACCAAATAAAAAACGTGAAAATGCACTAGAAAATACTCAAGAAGAGAGGGTGAATTGAGTATTTGCCCTAAAAAGCTCTATCAATTGATTTTAATGCAATAGACCAAAGTCAACTTTAATAGCAGTGGATAATATAATAGCAGATTACGATATGAAAAATAAAAGAGATAGAGATAGAAAATTTGAGTCCAGATTTAACGTGAAGTTTAACCTGCTTTCTACTCTCTACGATCCACCAATGCCTCTAATCGAAGACTTCACCACACTATATTAATCACCAAATAATCACACTCAAGATGAGCAATATACCACTATGACAATACTTTAGGAAATAACATATTTTCTTTCTCTATCTAGATGCTTTATGATAGATAGCAAATATAAGAATAGAGCACAAGAATATTTTTCTCCCTCTTTTCTAAGATATACAAATTAATGAATAAGAAAACAAAAAAACTAATAATTTGTTTTTTCACAAGTAAAAGCTTTTTTTGCACTTATCTTCTCTTAAATCTCTTAAGGAGAGAATATATATAGCCTTCAAAAATTCAAATATTCGTTAGAGATAACGTTGTTAAGTTGCCAAGTATTAAATGAACTTCAACGGCTGTTTTTGCCATATTGACTTTAGTATTTAAACTATCCGCCTTAAAGACTCGTCCTACCTTAAAGGGTTTGATTTTTATTTGTATTTGTATCTATATCTGATTTGCATTTGTATTTGATTTGTATCTGGTCTGTTTGTTGATCTGTTTATTAGTAAAAATATATGTTTTCATCTTTATTTGCTTATTGACAAATGTCTATTTAAAAACGATTAAAAAAAGATGCCAAAACAAACAAAAACTAATGAACCAAATAGACACAAAGTCAAAAGGTGTCATTTTTGTTTCTTTTCCATCAATATCTAGGTTACCCCATCAAATGTTTGACATTTTGGAGATGCAGAGGGAAAAAGGAAAAGAATAGGATCGAAAAGCAACAACTAGATATGTGATTGGAAAGCAATATTTGGAACCATTGTTCATTAGTGAATTGCCTTTAGCAAATGTGATTCATGGCTAAAGCTTTAGGAATTGGTACATGCGTGAATTAAGTGTAGGAGATACAACTCATGTATAAATGTACTGAATCTCTCTTCAAAGATGTGATTTAACATTGTAAAAATTTTGTTAATTCGCATCTTATTTATGCAATTCATTAACAAGAATATAAATCTTGTGACTTACATGAGATTTTACCTTGGTATTTTAGTAATTATTTTTCTCTAATTTGTATTTGTGTAATTTTTTTAAAAGTTAGTTGACATGTATTTCACCATCTTATTACTTTTCCCTTGCCATGCAACAAGTCTGTTAAGGAAAGAAAAGATCCACTGTTTGCCGAGTCTTGTTTTACAAATCAAACAAAATTTGTTACACTCCTATAAGACCGACCAATAGTATAAATCATGCAATTTTTATTGCATGATATCATATTTAATTAAAAATTTTAAATGAACATATTTTAGTTGAAACTATTGTAAAAACAAGGGTCTGGTTGTTTTGTTTGCATGCTCATGGCATACAAATGTTTTCAAACAGTTCTTAAAAAAAGATATAAATAAAAAATATATAATTTTACTTATAAAATGATCAAATAAACTAAATATAAATAAAATTTAAATACAAATTAGATACATATATAAATAAAGTACAGAGCATCCAAATGGAGCCCAAATTGAATTGACCCTGCATCCTAACTACCCTTTAGCTTGAAGACATAATGTGTGATCTGTCAAACGATAATTTGGAATTGCAATCGTGGACGACTAAGTATTATTGTTTCTTTCCTTGCTTGTATACTGCGACTGCATTGCACAGGAAGTAGGAATAAAGTCTCGATCCTTCTTTCACGGCAGTCGTTCTCGTATGCTGCGATGAAACATCCAGTCAAGTTGCTTTGCCCTGGAATAAGCTTGCTCTGATTGATATTAAAAAACATGGTCTTTTCGCGCATTATATATATATATATCTATATATATATATATATATGTCAAGTTTAATATTTAAACTCTATAAAAAAAATTTAATTTAAGACTTAAATTTTAAAATTATTAATTTCATATCTATCAAACTCCTTGTGGATATTTTTACTGTGTCACTAACTTTGTTTACTGTGCTTTTACATAGAAGAAACAATCTATCTGTACTAGATAATGTTAGGAATATTAATAAAATTAAATGATATGTTGACTCTTCTGCATTCATAAATAGAGCTAAGAGTGTTAAGAATATAATAAAATGGTTATAAAAAAATAATTAAATATTAAATTGATCACTTTAAAATTTATATAATAAATTAAATCTTTGAAAATTTTTTCTTAACGGCAATTGTTTTTTTCCCCCTTATCGCAGCACGACGTATATAATGTTTCTAGCAATTAATGAGTGAATTATTTTTATGTAATTTAATCCATTAGAAGGAAAATTCTTGATTTCTATTTTAAAAAAGAAGGAAAATAAAAGAAAAGTCTTGATCCGCTTTTCTCGCGGCAATGGAGTCTCTTAACCGTGGTCTCAAAGATGTGTTGGAGGCTTATAATATAAAAGAGTTTAAGCTTCGCATTAGCAAGTCGCATTATAATTTTCATTTTCTTGAAAAATATATAAAATTAAATATTGATTATAAATAATTAAAATATAAGATAATAGTATTTATTTATATTATATCTTTATATCATATATTATATTGAATTATATTTTTTCTATAATTTTAGTTTTAATTTAATTATATCAATGTTTTTCTTTAGATATATTTGGTATTGTATCTCAGAAACCTTTGTGAGATTATTTAAAAAATTTATTCTCGATCTCAGGGATCAATGAATTTATATAGTTATAGCAATTCGGATCTAATCATAACTATTATGATTTGAAATGGGCATAGACATGAATTAAAATTTTCTTTTAATGAAGAGTCTTGTTGAGCCAGACTTGGTTTGGAGGTCTAGTCGAAATTTGTCTATCAACAATATTTATTTTTGGAAATAAAAATAATAACAATAAAAAGCCAGGCAAATCTACCTAAGAAAATAGTGTTTTTCAATAATATATTTTTTTAAATAATCAACAATGTGAACTTTTCAACAACTATACACTTACATCAATACAATATCCTATTTACAAATTGTAGATTTATAAAATTTAAAAGATTAGTTTTGTAGTTTTCATGTCTCAAAAGGGGGCATAGTATGATTAATCTAAAGTTATCATACTACGTGTGCATCTGTCATATGAGAATTATCTTGCAAGTCAGAGATTATAAGACTGTACTTTTTTATTAATATCTCTTACTTGAATGATACATATACATACAATAGTATTATTGAAATTCAACTATGAAATCCAATTTTCTACATTCCACCAAGGTTGTAGAGAATCGATATCCCCTACTAAATAGTAAAATTGAGTTTTAATCCTACAAAATATAAGGTATTGGTTATTTGCACGGTTTATTAAAATTGTATTCTAAGTTCATGGTAGCCTAACTATCTAGCTTCAACAAGGTCCGATGGAGGATCACTCTTTACACATTCTTAGCCTGATCTTAGCTAGCATTACTTCTGCACAAAAACTATTAGGGGTTGAGCAAAACCATAACTCAATGAGTTTGTTCGTCAATACAATCGATCACACAAATTATCAAATATTAATTAAGCATTCATACAAATCTATCTACATACGATATGAATGCACACGTAATGAATGCAACCAACATATCTGTGGGAGTTCAGAGCCATAAACAATGTAGATTTACGATTTCTACACCTCAGTTGTCTCCCATATTTACTTGCAAGGGACACCTTGCCTTACCTGAACAAGGCTACCTGGTGGTAGCATCCATCCAAACTCACCTAATGCTTACCTGTCACTAGTAAAAAGCAAATATTCCCTAACGTGTACACATTTTACATTGGTTAATATTTTAAATCTAACCATCATCAAATAATGGTGAGTCAAGCTGACCATCACCAATTAATGGTGAATCAAGTTGGTAGACCTCGACTCAGGTAATAACTACCGCCAATACTAACCATCACCTAATAAAGGTGAATCCGACAGATAGACTCCAACTCAGATACCATCTATCGACAATACTAATGAGTAGCCCCCAACTCAAGCAATATCCACTGTGAAATCATTACTTAGAAATGTCCCATGTTTATTTCATAAACTCTTTTAATAAAACTCATTTAAAAGATAAATAATAGGCGACCTAAAATTCTCCAAGTCACATTCTTTTGAAAGTACATTTCAAAATACTTTCAATTGTAAATGTGAGACATTCTCTATAAGGGATCTCAATCACATGACGAGTATAGCCAATTAGTTTAGTTGATTAATTATAGTTATCCATCTATTCTAGCGATCACGCGAATGATGGCATTCATATCAATTAGTCATCCAACAGACAAGTAATACAATCAACATAACAACAAGAAGTAGCAAACACAAGCAAATAGTAGATCATTATAACTCCCTCACTCAAATGTTCTTATTTATTTGATATGACATTTGGAAATACCTGGGGTTTGTGAACTCGGACTCAATGTCTCCTATGAAATGGAATAATGGATATTCATTACTATATTGTTATTTATATAATGATTCTGGTTGTGCTTTCTCATGTCCTAATTCAAATTTTATAAATCCTAATCTATTCTATGCATTTAATTAAGAGCTTTAAAATTTATATAGGTTATATTCTTTTGGTAAACTTGTAGAATTTGTAATTTATGTAAGAGAAGCCTTTTTATAATGTTCAGATTCATTTTAACTAGATAAGCTTAAACTAAATCTATTATATTCATTTTATCTCTGTTTGAATAGGCGTTGAAAAGCTTATTGAGCATAGCTTTCAAGTATTTATTTTAATTATTTATTATATATATATTTTTACCCATGTCTTATTAAGAATTCATAAGGCATCTTTACGATATCTATTATTCTAGTTCTGTATTATAAATCCTCACTTCAAGTCTATTCTTTCATTTTACGTATCTATTATTAATTTTTAGTGATTAAACTCATTTTGTCCTTTGATCAATATTTGGTCAAAATATATTTATAATTTATTTTCATTTTCCTTCTCTTGATCTGAACTTATGTATTTCTAATTATGATAGTCATATTACCCAAGATATCTGTGGCCTATATTAATTTTAACATTGTAACTTAATGTTCTATAAATATTGAGACTTATATTTATATTTAGGTGGGTGGTTCTTGGGATTGATCTTTCATTTTTAAAATATATCATCATATTATCTAACATATACTCAAACTATATCGAACTTATTTTGAAATCCTAATTATATATGCATGCTATGGCATACCTATGTATATGTGAGTATAGTCCTTAACTTAACGTATGTATAGCAAATTTGAAGTTCATAAAATTTTCTATTTCTAGTTTTAATATAAAATTCGTATTAGTGGGTTATATTATGAAAAATGGTCTAAATAGCCTCCGATGTTAATTTTTATTATGTAATATTTAACCAAGCTTATTATACTTATTTTAACTCGGATTTTTACATATAAATAGGAGTTAGAAAGTTTGTTTCAAGTATGATATAATGGTTTATTTAACCTTTGAATGATAGATATTATATGGTACATCTTATTTTGTTTACCATTTTTATTATTAAGCTTTTATTGTTTATACGGGTCTTTTAGTGTGATGATTCTAGGATAGTTAATATTTAATATTTATTATTATTTTTCATTGTGTTTCTGTTGATTCTAAGTTACATTGATATTTCTATTTATGGTGATTTCACTTTCCTACACTTTCTTTATTTTAGATTTTTCATTCATTAATTCTTACTTTGATAATGTGATTTTTAAATATTATTTATTTTGTTAGTCAACCTTATCTGTCTATATAAGGTGAAATTCCTATTATTTATAGGATCATATCTTACCATTTAATTATTAGTTTTACCTTTCTAATGAGTTTATGAGTTCACATAAATTTCATTTTGTATTTAAATTATCGCTTGTTCCTATGAACTCGTTTTGGCTGAAACTTTAGGATTGGTGTATTGGAATTATTTTAGCTTATTCAAGTCTCTTTTGTTCTTATTTTCTATCAATAATACTTTTCTAGGATACCTAGGTGGCATGACTTTTTATTATGACACCATACATGTTCATAGGGTTTATATTCCTTATAGGTATCCTAATGCTCATATTTGCTAGGTTTTGTTATTTAGATGATGTTATAGGTATATTTTACTTAATGTATGATAGGTTAGTTAATGAAACTTGTATGGTAGCTTAGAAATTTTTATAGGGTCGAAATTTAGGATTTTATATGGTTTGATATTCAAGTTGGTTCATCTATTATATTTAACACTAAATGTAATATATTCCTAGTATGAAAAAGGGACGATTTAAGTTTGGCCAATCATAAAATAACTATCTATGTATTCATGAAATAACCTAACTAGTAGAAATTCATATGCATTTCAACTCATGTAATTTCCTAGTTTTCTACACATAAATGAAATACAAGCTATAGGATAAGATGGATATTACCTTGTTTGGATATAGGATACAGTGACAATTTCCCCTTTTTAGTGTGGACAGAACCTAAGATTTAGAAAACATAAGGTCAAACATAGGGTTTTTATCTACAAAAGTTCATCTAAATCTTCTACAATATTCCTATATTATTTTCAAGTTCAAATTTTGAATTTAAAGTTTATGCAATTGGGTATTTTTAGAGTTGTACCCTATGTGATTAGGGTTTCTAGGTCCGATAGGCTAAATTAAGGTTTTAGCACCTATAGACTCTAAATTTTCTAACTAAAATTATGGTGCAATCCAAATTTTTATTTCAGGTTCAAAATCTTAGTTAGAGATCTATTTTCTCTTCCTACTTTGTATTTATAACCCTAGTGGTTTATCTTTAAGTTATCATTTTTAGCCAATAGATTTTATAAAGTAATCGTCTCCTAATACATTTGAAATCTAGGGCTACTCATGATTATATATTAAGTTTTCAAGTCAGGTCACAAAATCTTGTCTTTGGTATCCTTTAATATCTGGAAAATTTTTGTTTAGGATTTTAAGTTATAAACAAGCTCATGACTATTCCAAGTTTCTAACTAGGATTTTTGTCAGGTCATAAATTCACTATCTATTCCACATTTACTATTCCATTCATTTTACTAGTATAAAATTTCTCGAGGATTACGAGGTCAAATTAGGACTTTAGTCTCCATAGGCTCAGAACTTTCAAATTAAAATATTGGCGTAATCCAAATATTTGATTGAGGTCTAGATTCTTAGATATTGATTTATTTTTTTATCTATCACATATTTTGTAACCCTAGTGATTCATTTTTAAGTTATCGTTTTATGATTAATCGTCTTTTATTGTAATTGAAAACTAAGGTCAACCTTGATTACTTGTTGAATTATCGATTCACATTGCGGAATCTTGTTTTTAAGAATTATTTATTCTAAAAATTGATGATCATAGATTTTCTAATGCTACATTAGAGTTTCTAAATATTAGAGATAATTCAAAAACCATTGGGTCATTATTTAATGAGCATATGATTATTTTATAACTATTCAATTTAAGATAAAAGGATCTTGAAGTTTATAGTGACGATCGATTTATCCTCAATTATTGATAGTCTAGAGTTATGAGAGTTACATTTTGTGTTTTAATTTTTTTATTGGTAAAGCTTCTAATTTTCTAACTATAATCAAATTTATTTGTACTTTAATAATTTTAAATCATAAAAAATTAGGAGTAATTTTTGCCACTTTTTCCTACAGTTCTTTAGGATTTTATATTATTTTTTGGTAAGTATTATAATCTACTTATGTAAAATTTGGAGAATTATAGTACTACTAGAAATTAAATATAACAAAATGTTATACTACATAGAAATATATTATTCAAAAAATTTGCATTTCAGGGATAAATGACAGTTCAATTGTAACTTGAAATCATTTTAAATTTTACATGGATCAGGTAATAGTAAAATGTGTACAAGATCTTATTTTTGAATAAAAGCATTTCTTACAGCGTTCCCAATAATATAAAATTTGCTAAAATCGAAAATTGCATCCAAAAGTTATGAATGATTGGAAATACTGACATAAAATAACTTTCTTTGAATTTTTAAAATACTAAAAGAAAGTCAAATATTATTTTAATAAACTAATTAGGAAATAAATACCAAAATGTATCAAAACTAAAATATAAACACTGGAATGTAATTAAAATTAAAATGAAGATACTAAAATACAAAAAAAAATGTAATGACCATTAACTTTTTTGTTAATACAGGTATTAAATTGAAACTAAATTAAAAGAAAACAATTATTAAATCACTAAAAATGAAAACTTAGAATTGATAAAAATTAAAAGTATAAATACTTGGTGTTTTTATCCCTTCAATTGTTAGACCAACTACAATCAAGGAAAAAATTCTTATACAGCTTTTGTTTGATGTTATTCTTAATTGAGCTTTTCAATTAGGGGGGGAAAAATTCTTTGGTTGATAAAAACTAAATTAAAGCGACCCTACCATGCTGACAACTTTCTAGCATAAAGAAACAAGTTATTTTGTGATATGGTAAATTTTGAATTTCAATCGTGTATGAGTGATCAATTTTTCTTTTTTCCGGATACACTGCATAGAAACAACAGTCTTGACCCGCTCTCGGCTATCAGTCGTATGCTGACTGCAATAAAATTTCCAACCATTCCTTTGCCCGTGGAAAATTGCATGATATTCAAAGAAAACCAACTGCTTTTCCTTCCACATGCTGTCTTGCTTGTTATACCATTTTAATTATTATTGTACTATGGTTGAGATGCACCGCTAATCGGGAAGCATATTGAACTCAAGTAAATTCGAGGAGTGAGTCTGTAAGTACCGAGTTATTAATCAAGGATTTAGGACAAGAATCTTAGTTTTGTCTAAATTTTACGATGTAATCATGAAAATTTGACAAAAACATCTTGTAAAGCGTTTATTCTGCATAATATAAATAATTTAATTCGACTAAAATATCAATTAGTAGTTATAAGCCGCTATTTATTATACATGAGTTTCGATATGGAATAATGAAAAGTTAGAAATACACTTCTAACCTGTAATCAATCTTTATAGGTGAAATTATATTTAAACTATGATAAATTAACAGTATATATCATATAATAATATATATACACGTTTTATTAATAATACTTGAATATAGATAATATACAACGGTAAACTAGAATATTGGCCAATTATGTTAACGGAATTTCAACCAAACAATAGATATATACAATTACGATGCTTATTTCACATTGTCGTGTCGAGCCAAGAAGCGAACACAATTATTACTTACGTCGCTTTAGCGAGCTACAAAGACTAAGGCATTTGGAGGATTGAGAAATACACCAACAATCAGTAGAATTAAAAAAAAAAAAAAATTAGACTCTGTTTTGTGAAAAGCGCATATATCTAGACCCTTCCTCCCATTTTTCCACCTTTTCCATTATATTTCCACCGACATGGACCTCCAAAATTTGACTCGACTTTGGAGTTTACAAACTTTTATCATCATAGTATTCCTTAAATAAGATCTGGAACTTCCTAAGTGGTGTTAGAAATGCTAGAGTAAATTATATTTGAAGCAACTGGAATACCATATGATATTAATGAAAGAGGAAAAATACTTTTGCTCTTGTTGTTTAATAATTTATAAGACGTTCATGCACCCATGTAATGTGTATACCTCTAACTAGTGAAGATATCTTGATTTATTGTCGTTTATATTAAGCATTTTCATGTGGATGATCAAAACCACCAAGCTTTCATTGAAAAATGATCATGTATTAGTGAAAGCAGACACAAATTGCAAAAGTCCAGTCTTCCCACTAAAACAACTTTATTAAAAGTAGCAATTACTTTGACTTTTCCACACCAGGACACCGAAAGCGCAAGTAATAATCAAGACCCAACTGGAAGTGCGATCATATTTCTTTGCCCATGGAATATATGAAAGGAGATTATTCGTTTCCCACGGAATAATCAAAGGAGATTCTAACTATCACGATTTGCCACCTCAGGCTCCACCGTAGCGGAGGAGGTGCCCTAGGCCCTCAGGCCACCATGGTAGGGATTGTGATGCCAGGTACATTGGCCCTCTCAGTGCACCTTCAGACACAACCAGGCCACCAGAGGTACTATGTAACAACTCAGAACTCTATCCACCAGGTATTGTACACTTTGCCCATATGCTGTACGGTTTTATCCTTTTTGGTGCCAACGCTTTCAAGGGGGTCACTCATCCTAGGATTGCTCTGTCCAGAGCACGCTTAATTTAGAGTTCTGACAAACTCGAGGCCATTACACCGTAAAGCACATCTGTGATTAGAGTTTCACTATCTATATTTAAGGAGTATTACATACTCCCTCATTTATAGAATTAACGTCTCGTTAGTTTCGCTACATAGGTCCATAACCATGCTTTGATACTATTTGTCACGACCTACTACCCTAGGCTCCATCGCAATGGAGGAGGCGCCGTTAGACCCTTAGGTCACTCTAGGCAGGGGTCGTGATGCTAGGTACACTGATCCTCCAGCGCACCTGCAAGCACAACCAGGACACCAGAGGCATAATGTAACGACTCGGAACTCTACCTATCGAGGTATTGTCCGCTTTGGCCACACATTGCACTGTTTTGTCTTTTTTAGTGTCAGTGCTTCCTAGTGGGTCACCTATCTTAGGATTGTTCTGCCCAGAGCACGTTAACTTTGGTATTTGACAAACTCCAAACCATTACACCGAAAAAGTGCCTCTGTGATTAGAATTCCATCATCTCTATTTAAGGGGTATTACAATAACTACAATTTGAAATGATACAAAAATGGTTTTGAGAAAAAGGTTGGTTAATAGGTGTTCTAGGCACTTTTTAATTGCTTATAAAATAAACTTTTATATTTGCGCATCTTGTGAAAATTTAGTTTAAGAAGTGTTTGGAATAAATGCCTATACAAATAAGTTTTTTAAATAACCATAATTTTAAGACTTTAGCACCTGTTTATAAGTATTTATATATTTTTAAAAGTTATGAAGCAATGGAAATATGTTTTAAGGGTAGAATTGACTTGTCCTTGACCATACCTCACCAATTGATTTATGAATGTCTTTACCATTCACCTTTATCTAGAACCTTTATCATAACATACTCATATTAATTGAAGAAAAAATTAAAATAAATACTAAAGCAGTATCATATTTAATATATGCGATATTTAATGTGTATCACATGTATTAAATGCGATATAGCAATATATAATAATTGTTGTATGTCGTTTAATCCATTAAATAATTAATATATATATATATATATAAAATGACAATAAACATGAGTTTCACCAATCACAACTGAAGTGCAAACAAGAATCCTTCGCGTATGTTCTACGAAGAAGCCTTGATTCCATTATGGCGTGTTTAGACACGGGGAAGCAAGAAAGGGACTCATTACAGTGAAGTTGACCAATAAAGCAGCATGGACATACTACAATATGGATTTTCTTAAGAATTGCTCGGTCTATTAATAGATCTAATTAAATCTGGGATTAACAGCATTGCTTTACTGTTTGCCTATTTTATTCTTAAGTTTATGTGGATGGATGACTTCAGAAAAACAAACGAAGACAAAAAAACACCTTGTAAGGATTTTTTGCATAATAAATAATCTAAATAATTTAATTGGACTAAAATATAAATTAGTGTTTATGAGCCGCTATTTATTGTACGTGAGTTTCAATATGGGATATTGAGAAGCTAGAAATAGACTTCTAACCTATATAATCGATCTTTATATGTGAAATTGTACTTTTAAACTATGACAAATTAGCAGGTGTATATAATATAAGATATATACAAGTTCTATTATTAATTACTTGAATATAGATAATATATAACGGTAAAACTAGAATATTGGCCAAATAGGTTAAAGGAATCTCAACCAAACATGTACAAATGCGTGGTGGCTGTTTGAGAAGAAATGGTCTTACAGCAGCTGTGAATGCCATTACTTAAACTCGTCATGTACCAAGCAACGACCATTACAATGCTTATTTCACATTGTCGTGTCAAGCCAAGAAGCGAGCTACAAAGACTAAGGCATTTGGAGGATTGAGAAATACACCAAGAGTCAGTAGAATCAAAGGAGGGGCTAAAGAGGAAAAAAAAAAAAAGCATGGTTAAAATTGCAGAAGTCAAGTCTTTCCACTAAAACAACTTTATCAAAAGCACCAATTATTTGGGTTTTTTCAAGTAGTTACAATGCTTTTTCCGCACCAAAACAGTGAAAGCACATACAATAATCAAGACAACATCAGATGTCCGATCACATTTCTTTGCCTAGGGAATAATCAAAGGATATTCTAATTGTAATGTGAACGAATACAAAAATGGTTTTGAGAAAAGTTTGGTTAATAGGTGCTCTAGGAACTTTTTAGTTGCTTATAAAATAAACTTTTTATATTTACGTATTTTTTTTTTAATTGTAGTTTCGAAAACGTAAAGGGGTTATTTTATTTGACATTTTTAATAAGTGTCTGGGATGTCTATTAATAATAGATGCCTAGACCAATAAGTTTTTATAAATAACCATAATTTTAAGACTTTAGCACTAGTTTATAAGTATTTATATTTTTTTAAAAGGTTATGCAGGGATGGAAATATGTTTTAATTGTAGAATTGACTTGTCCTTACCTCAAAAATTGATTTATGAATATTTTGACTATTCATCTTTATTTAAAATCTTTATTATAACATACCCAAATTTCCACTTGGTGTTTCTGGGCTTTTTACCATGTCCAAGAAGAAGCATGCAGAGGTTGGCTCTAAGAAGAAATTGATGCAGTACGGAAGCGTTGAATAACAGAAACCAATTCAATGATTGATTTCAAAACGTGAACTTAATCACACAATTGCTAAGCAATTGCAAATTTGGAGAAAACTCTCTCAAAATAGAATTTCAAAAGTCATATCATATATCAAAAGTCTTATCTTTTTACAAAAGCCCTGAAGACTATTTATAGCATTACAAAGGAAACCCAAAAGACAGAATCCTAAAAAAATAAAATAATAAATGTAAATAGTGACTAAAGAAAACCTAAAAGATAGAATCCTAAGAGTTAAAACCGATAATTAATGCTGGAAATAAAAGTTAGCAGCCTATCATTAATGTTGGCGATTTCTAAAGCTAAAAGTTGAAACTGTCAGTAATAAATGCTGACTTTAATTGAGATTCTGCTGCTGCATTATTGTCTCCCACCTGCAAAGAACTCGACCTCGAGTTCTCTTCTAAATATACTGGTGCATCATCTGGATGGAAAGGATATAAGTCGGCCACATTAAAAGTCTTTGAAATAGCCATAGTTGCTGGGAGATCAACAATATAAGCATTGTCATTGATCTTTTGTAGAATCTTGTAAGCTCCATATTTTCTTGGTTGCAACTTGTACCCATAGGAATTCTCTCCTTCCTGAGAAAAATTATCACTTGATCTCCGACCTCAAAGAGTTGTTGCTTCTATCGCCTATCCGCGATCTCCTTATACTTGGCATTAGCCTTCTCAATCTTTGCTTTGACCTCCTCTGTGGTATTCTGCCAGTGCTCTGCCATATGCTTCGCTGGAATGCTATACTCAACCATCTTTGGGAGCTTCACAAGATCCAAAGCATGTTAGGGAACTTTGGTATATACAATAGAAAATGGAGTTCTCCCAATGGTTCGATGGATGGAGTTGTTATAGGCAAACTCCTCTTGAGCCAAACACACATCCCATTGGCGGGGCATCTCTCCACAAATACTCTTATTGAGATTCCCTAGAGTCCAGTTGGTAACTTCTGTTTAGCCATCTGTCTGTGGATGGGCAGTACTGCTATAGTTCAGAGTGGAGTCAAACATGTACCACAAAGTCTTCCAGAAGTAACTGAGAAATTTGTTGTCCCTGTCAGACGTTATGGATTTGGGCACTCCATGTAGTCTCACTACCTCCATGAAAAACAGTTTGGCAATGGCATGGGCATCTGAGGTCTTCTTACAAGGGATGAAATGCGCCATCTTGGAGAACTTGTCCACAACTACAAAAACTGAGTCAGTACCTCGTTGGGTACGAGGCAAGCCAAGAACAAAATTCATGGAGAGATCCTCCCAGATATTCTCAGGTACTGGTAGGGGTGTATATAACCCAGTACTCTGAGACTGACCCTTAGATGTCTAGCACGTGTAGCATCTTTCAACAATCTTCCCTACATCCTTTCTGAGTTGGGGCCAAAAAATCGCTCGGCGACAACAGCCATGGTCTTATCTCTCCCTAGGTGTCCTGCTAGACCCCCTCCATGAAGATCCCTAATCAACTTTTCCTACAGAGAGGATCGTGGGATACATAGTTGATTACCCTTCATGAGATACCCATCATGCACATGATAATCATCACAGGGTCCCTGACTATTACACATGCCTCATACCTCGCTAAAATCCTTATCGTCAGCATAAAGTTCTTTCACCTGTTCAAAACCCACAATTCAGCACTAATCACAGCTAAGACTTCAGCTCTCTTACTCAAGGCATCTGCCACTTTTTTTTTTACTTCAAATTTATGCATAAGTTTGAAAGGAAATCTCTGCAAAAGCTGGATCCATCTAGCATGCATGTCTTTGCTGATCCTGGTTTGACCACTCAAGTGTTTTAGCGCTCCACAATCAGAATACAACACAAACTCTTTCCCTACAAGGTAATGTTCCCACACCCTTAAAGCTCTCACCACCGAGTAAAACTCTTTGTCATATGTAGACCAAGTCTTTCTAGCATCACAAAGTTTCTCACTGAAGAAAGCTATTGGTCTCTTCTCTTGTGAAAGTACTACCCCAATGTCTACTTCACTAGCATCACAATCCGCCTAAAATAATTTGTCAAAATCAGTTAATGTTAGTATTGGAGCACTAAATAATTTTTCTTTCAATAGGGCAAACCCAGCCTTAGCCTCCTCACTCCAACTAAATTTCGCCTTCTTCAGGCACTTAATCAATGGAGTAGCAATGGTACTAAAGTGCCTGACGAAGCGTCTATAAAAATTGGCAAGCCCCAAAAAACTCCTCAACTGTCACAATCTTAGGAATAGGCCACTCTCTAATGGCTTTTACTTTCCCATCATTCACTGTGATCCCCTCATCACTAACTACGGATCCTAAAAATAGCAACTTTTTTGACATAAAAATGCACTTTTTTTCAGATTAGCGTATAGTTTATTCTCCTTCAGCACCTTCAATCCAATCCTTAAATGATCTATATGCTCCCCTTCAGACTTGCTATAAATTAAGATGTCATCAAAGTACACTACTACAAACTTACAAATGAAAGGTTTGAGTACCTGATTCATGACTCGCATAAATGTGCTAGGGGCATTGTTGAGGCCAAATGGCATCACCAACCACTCATACAATCCCTCCTTTGTCTTGAAGGCAGTCTTCCATTCATCCCCTGGCCTTACCTTAATCTGGTGATAGCCACTTCGCAGGTCAATCTTGGAGAAGATAGTAGCTCCACTCAAATGGTCTAGCATGTCTTCTATGCGGGGTATAGGGAACTTATAACCAATGGTGATAGCCTGGCTATCATCGCACATCCTTTAACTCCCATCTTTCTTAGGAGTGAGTAGTGCTGGTACAACACATGGACTAAGGCTATCTCTGATGAAGCCTTTCTCTAGCAATTCTTGGATCTTCTCCTGGAGGATTTCTGTTTCCCTGGGACTCATCCTATAATGAGGCAAGTTAGGAGGACTAGCCCTAGGTACTTAGTCAATCTGGTGCTGGATATCCCTTAAGGGTGGAAGCCCCTGAGGTAAGTCATCTAAATCACCTCTCTGAAATCCTCTAAGACCTCCTTCACTGCTTCAGGAATATCGCTAACACTCTCCTCTTCTACTTTCAACACACTTTTCACCACCAAGGCATGTACCACCTTGGTCTCCTTGATAACCTCCTCCATCTCTCTCTTTGAGTTCATAAGGGTTAGGAAATATCGCCCCTCTGGCTTAGAGCCTTTAGGGCGTGGAATTACCTTAAGAGGTAGCAAAGTATACCTTTTGCCATCCTTCTCTAACTTATAGAGATTCTCTTTCCCCAAGTGTTGGGCATCCACATCACACTGCTAGGGTCGCCCAAAGAGGGGATGACAAGCATCCATGTCTACTATGTCACAGTAGACCTCGTCTCTATACTTTCCAATGGAAAAGGGGATTCTACATCTCTCCATTACATCAATCCGCTCTGCCTCCTTAATCTATCCAATGGTATATGGATTAGGATACTTCTCAACTGGCAACTGCAAATCGTGAACCACCTGCCTACTAATAATGTTCTCACTGCTCCCACTATCCATAATTAGGTCAAATACTCTCCCACTAATTGTGCACCTAGTATGAAACAGCTGATGGCGTTGAGTATTACCCTCCTACTTAGGTGTTAACATGAGCCTTCTAATAACATATGAGTGCTCATGCCCTTCATCCTCCTCGTCATAGTACTCTTCTTCCCTATCGGGATCACAACATATTTCATCATCTCCTTCACGCTCTACGATGTTCACAGTTCTTCTATTTGGGCATTCACTGGATCTATGCCCTGGTTGATTACAACGATAGCATTTGCCCAAGATGGGTTTGACATATGGGTTGGATTGTTTCTGACCTTCTCTGGATTCTATAGGCCGTTTTTTCATAGCCTTTTCACCCTTTTTCTAACCACTACTACCTGGCTTCTCTACAACACCTTTCTCTTTATCTTCAACCGCCTTGCTCATTTCACTACCACCATCAAATCTAGTGTTTTTATCATTTAGCATGAGTTCAGCCCTCAATGCCATGTCCTTCGCTTCACTCATACTCCTCAACACCGTTACCCCAATTTTGTCCCTAATTTGCAACTTTAGGCCATCAACATATCTTGCCACCTGTTGCCCTTCACTCTCCCTCAAATCATTACCTTGTACTAATCTCATAAATTCAACAGTGTATTCATGGACAGATCGCAACCCTTGGCGACACCTTTGATACTACTGGAAAAGTATCTGTTCATAATTAGGGGGATGAAATTCACCTTTCATTAATTGTTTCATGCGAATCCATGAACGTACATGATGTATTCCTTCTCTCAATCGTCTACTCTGTACTCTCTCCTACTAGGTGGAAGCACCACCCTTCAATCTACATGCTACCGTCTTCACCTTACGCTCTTCTGGGACATCCTTATAGTAAAAAATCTCTCCACCTCCCTAGCCAATCAAGGAAATCTTTGATATTAAAAGTACCGTTGAAATAGGTAGATCTACCTTTAGGTGGAAATCCCCTTCATCGGATTGATCATCATCATAGTCCCGGTAACCCCTTCGGTTCCTTCCTCCACTACGGTTACCCCTCACAGGTGGTTGCCTCCTCTCATACATCAAATCTTCTTCCTCTGAATCATCATTAGAAAGTTGTTCCTTCGATCTACACGATGGTTGATTGATTGGGTTCTCATAATCGTCTCTTGCCCTAGGTCTTCTACCACCATCAATCCTACCTATTATTAGCGACCTCCATGGCGTCAAACCGATCGACCAAAGTTTCGACGAGTTGCTCTACCCGTCTCAGCCTTCGATCCATGGCATCCATTTCCGTCCTTAGAACCGGTTGGCCAGCCCCTTGGACTCTCGCATCACGAACATCGTCATGAGTGCAACCGCCATCAATGTCGTTGCCAAAAGACATCTTGCAGGAACTCACCTTGCTCTGATACTAATCTAATGCAGCACGGAAGCGTTGAATAATATAAACCAATTCAATGATTGATTTCAAAACGTGAACTTAATCACACGATTGCTAGGCAATTGCAAATTTGGAGAAAACTCTCTCAAAATAGAATTTCAAAAGTCATATCATATATCAAAAGTCTTATTTTTTTACAAAAGCTCTGAAGACTATTTATAGCATTACAAAGGAAACCCAAAAGACAGAATCCTAAAAAAACAAAATAATAAATGCAAATAATGACTAAAGAAAACCTAAAAGATAGAATCTTAAGAGTCAAAATCAATAATTAATGCTGGAAATAAAAGTTAGCAGCCTATTATTAATGTTGGCAGTTTCTAAACCCAAAAGTTGAAACTGTCAGTAATAAATGCTGAATTTAATTGAGATTCTGCTGCTGCATTAGAAATAAAATTATCACTTAGTTGATAAAGATATGCAAATCTAATTCCATTTGATTAAAATAAATAATATAAATAATTTAATTTGATTGAAATATGAATTAATAGTTGCGAACAACTATTTACTGTACCAAATTATAAGTTCTAATATATGACGGTAAGCTATAAATAAACTTACTAACATATGTAATCAATTTATAGGTAAAATTGTACTTATAAACTAAGATAAATTAATAAGTACATATAATAAATAATATATATACAATTTTTATAAAAAATTACTTTAATATAGACAAAATATTACTGTAAAATCGAATATTGTCCATTTGGGCCAAAGAAATTCCAACCAAACAAGTAGAAATGCTTAGTGGCTGTTTGAGAAAAATTGGGAAAATCGCACAGCTGCTATGAATGCTATGATTTAAACACGTCTTGTGTCCAAATAGTTTTATAACTTAGTGGCATCTCTCTGATTTATTGAGTGAGAGATACTAAGTTTGTGGCAATGGAAAGGAGGGAAAAAAAAGAAGGAAAAATGTCTTGTACAAAGTAACCACATAAATGTTCAAAACCATTAAATAATAATTTGTTTTGGTTTGAATTGTGAATTAAATCATGATTCTTATCAAGAACAAAGATCTATTCTTATCTTTTACATTTACGTGGATATTCAAAATTTAAAGTAGTCTACAATATTCAATTGTAAATCACAATAAAATACTTATAAATCAATCATTCATAATCCATAGTCCTTGATAAAGTAATCCAGTTGAGAATCAATCATCTACCAACAAAGTACATTTACTAACTAATATATAGCAAGTCATAATCTATAATTCCACAAACCATCCACTTAATCATCTGCCAACAAATTCATCCATAGATAAAACATATCTAAACAAAATACATCAAATAATTAATACATAATAAAAGTTATAACTAAATAAACAAATTCCATAATCCACCACAAATTTAAAACGATTAATAGAAGAACATTAAGTCACCAACTAAAGAATATAAATCTTGAACTTGAAAGATAAATTAAAAAAAAATAAATTAGTATTAACCAATATTCATCAAATAATAACATAAGAACATATACAACCTTTTATCAATCATCATAAGAAAATTTATAGTTTCAAGTAAAACATTGTTATGTCTTTCTAAAATGGTTTAATTCATTTTACGGATTGGTTTAATTACACCTCTAAATAAACCATAAAGTTACAGTAGGTTCAGATTGAGAATTTCTTAAACAAAATTGTTTTAGAAACCATAATTTTGATTTGGCTTGGCTTGGTTTGGTTTGGTTAGTTTTTATTCCTACCCCACTATTGGGTAACATGAATTACCAACACTAATTCCCACATTCAACTTTCTTAAACGTGAAATTGCCATTCCGTTGTGCCTTAGTAATGGTAATTACTTCAATTTCCTTTCTATCACACTATATATTATTATTAAAATCATTTTTTACAAATAATGTATTATAGATATTCTATTCCATGAATATATATTGAAACAAATGATTGGATTTGTAATTCTATTTGATTTATTCCATTCTAATTCATTTTATTCCAAACTACAATGTACCAACAGTATATTAAAAGAAACAAGAAAACGTACTTCATCTATATTATTTAAATGAGAGCACAGTTTGATGTTGCATAATTTTATACCATAATATTCCTAATTTATCCTTATTAAAACTAATTATGTATTTTTTTTTGTCGTTTAAACATGAGCATTGAAGTAATTTTATTGTTTTTTTTTCTTTTTGTCTTCTCCTAATCCCTCCACATTATCCCATTATCTCAACTCCTCCTCTCTCCTGAACCATTAAAGTACATGCTTACAGTTAATAACTGTCCCATAATTTCCACAATTTCAATGTCCAATTTCAAGTCCACACTTCAAAACCGTACACTACCAAAAACTATCCTTTCGTACATCCATTGAAAAAGAGTCCACAATCTACTAAAAAACAATTAACTCATTTCTAGTTTTCACATCCTTATGCAATTGAAGATGGCCTTCGATGCCAGTTTGTGTTCTTTCGTTTTAGTCGTTTTTTTAATCCTTCTTTTTCACTTTATAATAGGCTTAAATATGTTTATTGTTTTATAATTATGGATTATTTATTTTACATTTTTTTTGAAGCAGGAAATCCAACTTCTCCATTGATAAGTCTATTATATGTTGATAGATACAAGTAGATATATTTCAGATATGTATAGATATATTTAGGATAAGTATTCTTCCTATTTATCTTCTACCATAACAATATTTAGTTAGGTTGTCTTTATCCTCTTTTATTGTAAATTATATATATAGTTCCTGTTTCCTGTAATCATATTTGAAATAAATACACATAGTTTTGTTCTCTCTTCTCGACATTGCTGTGTCATCACATGGTATCAAGAGCTAACTAATTTTTTTTTTTCTTTCTTTACGTATTTACCATCCATGGCTACTCCTCATCTTGCAGCTGCTCCCACCACCAATCATACCTTCTCCATCAAGCTCTCCTCCAATAATTATCTGACCTGGAAAACGCAGTTTCTTCCCCTCCTTAATTATCACAAACTTATGGGCCTTATCGATGGCACCATCATCACTCCCTCCCAAACGCTTCCCTCACCGACGGATGCCACCCTCACTATCCCAAATCCTGCGTATGAAGAATGGTTTCAGAAAGATTAGCTGCTTCTCTCCTGGATCCTCTCCTCGCTCACGGAAGAAGTCTTCCCGTATGTGATTGGCAGACCTCCGCCCACTCCGCATGGCACGCATTGCGAATGCCTTTGTTCTGTATCTTAGAACCGACAATTACAAATCCACATCGAACTTCAGGAATTGAAGAAAAATGATATGACGGTCTCTCAATCTCCAAAAGACAAAAAGCTCAGATGAATTAGGAGCTGCTGGTCGATCTCTTTCAAGTGCTGAATTCAATGCGATTATCATCGCAATATTGGATCTGAATACCACGGCCTTATCATGCCTTGAATCAACGCCCCACCCTGTTACCTTCCAGGAATACACGGTCAATTACTTGCTCATGAAATTTTACTTCGCCAGCATGCAAGAACCACCACTAGCTCACGTTGCTGCTGTCAGAATGGTCCTCTGTTGCCGCCTCCATCTCCGCCTCGCCGGCTTTTCCTCATTATGCCGCTGCCCTATCATCTTCATCTGGCTTCAAACCAGTGGCATCGTCCACAAACTAGGGGACGCCGCAAACCGTGGTTCATGCCAAATCTATGGTTTGAACAACCACACTGCCTGATCGTTGTCGACGTCGATATGCTCTACGGCAACAACACAATTTTTCAGAATCAGGCCCATATCGCAATGCACGGATTAGGCATGCCGACCTCTTTCCGCGCTACTTCTCCACGAATGCACCCTCAACCTCAATTTGCACAGCCTCCGTATAATGGCACTTGTATCCGACACTGGCGCCACTATCATATGACTGCTGATGTTCATTCCATTGTGAACCCTATACCGTTCACACGGTCGTGATAAGATCTTGGTCGGAAATGGGCAAGGCCTTCCTATTGCCCACAGGGTACTACCTCTTATCCCTCACTATGTTCTACTAAATTACTTAAATTGAAAAATGTGCTTCATGTTCCAAAAATCACCAAAACTACTTCCGTTCACAAATTCGCCACTGACAATGCTTTTTCTTTGAATTATGGCCGACTCATTTCTTTGCTAAGGACTAGGTGACGAAGGCAATCCTGTTAAAAGGCCGGAGTGAAAAGGGTTGTAGTGCTGCCATCTCTTCCTCCTCATCAAGCTCTTCATGCTGAAGCCAATTCTCTTACTGAGTGGCATGCACGTCTAGGACATCCCCAAAAGCGTACGGTTGCAAAAGTAATCAATAATAATCATCTCTCTATCTCTGGTTCATCTAAATTGTCAGCTATTGTTAGTTGTTCTTCTTGTAAGTTAGGAAAATACTCGTGTTCCTTTAGCATTAGTTGAACACACTAGTAATTTTCCATTTCAGATTATTCATTCCGACGTTTGGGGACCATCTCCTGTCCTTTCAAGTATGGTTTTCGTTATTTTGTGTTATTTATTGATGATTTCACTAGATTTACGTGGATTTATTTTCTTAAGAATAAAAGTGATGTCTTTCAAGTATTTCTGATTTTGAATCTTATGTTAAACGTCAATTCAATACTTCGATAAAAGCTTTTCATCTGATTGGGGTGAGTTTCAACGGTTAAACAAGTACTTTACAGAGAGGGTATAGTGCACCGCATAGCATGTCCATATACACATGAACAGAATGGTCTTTCTGAGAGAAAAATACGGCACATATGGATACAGGTTTAAACACTTCTTGCTCATGCTCATGTCCCTTTTCGGTATTGGTCTTATTCTTTCGAACAACAGTAATTTGCATAAATATTTTACCTACTCCTGTTCTTCACATCAATCAATCTCCACTCCACATGAAGTTATGCAAACCTCCTAAATATGATGATTAAAAAATTTTGGTTGTGCCATTTATCCTATCTTCGTCCCTATCATAAAAAATAAATTTTCATTCGTAGTAAAAAATGTGTATACCTAGGCATCCCTCTGATCATGCTGGCTATACTTGTTTAGATATTGATAGCAATCGCGTGTATTTCGCCAACATGTCATATTTGATTAGCATTCCTTTCCTTTTCACACTCAAGCTCATCCCTCTCCACAGATGTCTACTTCGGTCCTCTTCATCCACTCCTTGGTTGAGCATACAACTTCCTTTCGCTTCGGTTACAGTATGTCACCTACTCCTCAGCAACCTTTTACTTCTTCTGATATATCAGGCACCACTCCACCGCTTGCACAACCCTCATCTCCATCTACCCCTTCAGTCCCATCCACTAGCAAAAGCCACATTTCATCTCCTATTGTTCATCGCCATACTCCCTCCTCCTTCCCCAACACAATAAATCCTGCCCCTTCTGGCCTCAACTTGGTTGTTGATCTCTCTACTTATGCTCTTCATAACCCCAACACCACCCAGCCTTCACCTCCTCTCCGTACTCATCTCATGCAGTTACGTCCCTCAACTCTATCCAAACGCCAAGCCTTGGTTGCTCTTAAAGAAAAATCTAGACTCAATTTCCTTGAACATGAACCCCACACTTATTCACAAGCTTCCAAACATGGTGAATGGAGAACCGCGATGTCTCAGCAAATCCAAGCTCTTCATGATAATTCCACCTGGACTTGCTAATGTTATTGCTAATAAGTGGATCTACAGGATTAAACGCAAAGCAGATGGCTCCATTGATAGGTACAAAGCACGGTTAGTGGCTAAGGGATTCACACAACAATCGGGTGTTGATTACAAAGAAACATTCAGTCCGGTGGTTAAAGCTACTTCCATTCGACTCATAATTGCTCTTGCTACGATGCATAAGTGGCCCATGCATCAGCTCGATGTTGCCAATGCCTTCTTACATGGGCATCTCACTGAGGATCTCTATATGGCTCAACCACAGGGCTTTGTTGATTTGGCATTTCCATCTTATGTGTGCAAATTGAACCGTTCTCTTTATGGCTTGAAGCAGGCTCCTAGGGCTTGGTTTTCTCGACTCACAAACTATCTTAATTCACTTCAATTTATTGCTTCCAAAGCTGACACTTCCTTGTTCATATTTCGACAAGGCACTCATGTTGTATTTATCCTTGTTTATGTTGATGATATCATTATTACAGGCTCATGTTCCTCACTTGTTGCTAAGTTTATTTCTCATCTACAACGGGCATTTCCTATCCGAGATATGGGACAACTACACTATTTCCTTGGCATTGAAGTTGATATTCAGTCTCATGGCACTACTCTGTCACAACGAAAGTATATAGGGGATCTCTTGGAACGTCATGATATGTCTGATTGCAAGTCATGTTCTACGCCAATAGCTATTTCTCCCACTCTCTCGAAATGTAATGGCACTCCTTTGTTACAAGGTGATGATTATAGGAAAATTGTTGGAGCTCTCCAATATGTCACTATCACTCGTCCTGACATTGCCTTTAGTGTTAACAAGCTTTGTCAATTTATGCATGCCCCTACTGACATTCATTGGAAGGCCCTCAAACGCTTATTGCGTTATCTCAAAGGTACTGAATCAGCTGGTTTATATTTTCCTGTTCAATCATCTCTTGCTTTACATTGTTATACGGATAGTGATTGGGGTGGTGACCTTGATGATCGGCGCTCCACAAATGGCTATGCAATTTTTCTTGGCTCCTCTTTGATTTCCTGGTTATCTAAGAAGCAACCTACTATAGCACGATCCTCTACTGAAAGTGAGTACAAGGCAATTGCAAATGCTACTTCGGAGCTTCTTTGGCTAAAATCGCTTCTTGGTGAACTTGGTTTTGATGTTCCTTCTTCTACACTTTGGTGTGATAACATTGGAGCTATATACTTGAGTTCTAATCCTGTTTTTCATGCTAGAACAAAGCACATTGAGTTGGATTATCATTTTGTACGAGAACAGGTTGCTGGAGGATTTCTTCAAGTTCGTTTTATAGCTTCAGACAATCAACTTGCTGATTTGTTTACCAAACCCTTGTCATCTCATCGGTTTCTTTCACTATGCACCAAGCTTGGTCTTCGTCATATGCAAGGGTTTGAGGGGGGCTGATAAGTCTATTATATGTTGATAGATACAAGTAGATATATTTCAGATATGTATAGATATATTTAGGATAAGTATTCTTCCTATTTATCTTCTACATAACAATATTTAGTTAGGTTATCTTTATCTCTCTTTTATTGTAAATTCTATATATAGTTCCTGTTTCCTGTAATCATATTTGAAATAAATACACATAGTTTTGTTCTCTCTTCTCGACATTGCTGTGTCATCACATCCATTATGATTTTTCAAAACTGTCTGCTCTGTTTTTTCATTTGCATGTTTTTTCGATGTAACATGTGGCATTCTGATTTCTTAATGCAACAATACATTGCACTTTTGTCTTTCTTTTTCACTTTAGAATTGGCTTTAAATGTTTACTATTTTATATTTAATAATTTTTTTATATTTTTTTATTTTTCATCATATGAAATTCAACTTCTCTAGTTCTTTGACACGGATTTGTTTTATTTTTTTCATTTGTATGCACGGTTGGTGTGAAATTTGGCATTCTCATTTCTCAAGGGTTCTTCGACTTCTTTCATGACTTTTTTTTCACTTTCCTTTCCTTCCCGAGACCCAGGGTTATTGATTTTTTGTCTCTTTGTTATATTTTATGGACCACAATGAGTGTAAGTTTTTTTAATTCTTCTTCTTCTTTCAATTAAATCTGTCTTTTTTAGATATTTTTCAATTCGTAGTTTTACATTTGTATGTGTACTATTGAGAGATGATATTCTGGGATTATGTGTTGATATATTATGTTTGAAATTTAACGTTTTTGACTTTCATGTTAGTCTTTTTCTATTGAATTTTTTCATTAGTCAATGAAAACCATCATGCTGGGAAGTTTTTTTTTTAAACTAAATTTCTTTTGGGTTTTTAAATAAAATATGAGATTAGTGGTGGTGAAACAACATGAATAGATATCAAGGCTTGACCTTTTGTTTCGTTTGCATCACTTTTTTTTTTCTTTTACAAAATAATTATAGTTGGACCACACAAAATTGGATGATTAGCCTATGAATTATGAATTGATGCTTAAAATAATTTATCTACAATTTATTTGGAAAATTTAAAGTATCTTTGTCATTTCAATTATAAGCATGATTACAAATAGCCGATGTATCAAACTTAGGTTGGTTTCTTAACAAAATCTATCTACTTCATTTTTTGATGATTTAATTTAATTCATATCAATAAATGTGATTTTGAGAAATTTCTTCTTAATCCATTTTTCTTTATTAATTCAACTTAAAAATCAAATTGGGTATCTTAAATCACGGCAGACATTTTTTTCCCTATCTTTTGTTTTAATTTATTTATTCGTTTTTGCTGGATGGATAACTAAAATTCTTCCAATGCATTAGGCAGTTGTTAAATGAGTAGAATGGATTTCATCTCAAGTTAATTATCAAATCAATAAAATATGTATTGTAAAGGAGTCAACTTTAATTCCAGTCCGTGGCTATAGCTACATTTCTGTACTTGCTGTTGTGTATAAAATTTAATAGTCTAGTTAATATTTTCATATTTATCCAGCGAATTCCATGATAAAACCAATGAACAAATACAGATAAAAATGTTTTTAGTAGATGTTTTATTATTACTCTCATTTGCTTGAATCGTTGAGATATTAGTATAATTACCTTTAATGTTCTAGGTTGGATTATTACAGAGTATGGTATTTAAAAAAAAAAATCAACACTTATATTTATATTATTTATATATATTAAAATTGCAACACCATTATGGTCAATTTCTTCATACCAGACATGCTATACAAGTGTATCATAATAAATTTAAGCTTATAACTGAACTAAAAGAAAAAAAAAATCTTTGAAGTTTAATTAAAAGTCACAATCTTTTCATATCAAACTCAAATGAAGTTATTACTTAATGTAATGGCATTATTAAAGTTATTACCTAATATTATAGTATTATTAAATTTACACATGCGTTGTGTTGCACCATTCGATGATTTTTCTTTAAGCAATCGTATATGGTATGGTTCTACCTTTGAGCCAAATTTCAGCAATTTACTTGGAGAACCAAATTTCAGGTTTTTATTACATATGTTTAGTTTCATACCAACTGCTAGGAAAACCTCAAAAATCAACAATTTAAGATCGGGTCTGTTTGGATTGTCTGTATTTCATCTGTATTTGTATCTTTTTTAAAATGATATGTGTAAATATATCCGATTTGTATCTAAATTTTATGTATTTTTGTTCTATTTGATCGTTTGATGAGAACTGTCAATTTTTTTTTATCTATATCTATTTCTTGATAAATAATTTGTTAGCAAAAAGTTTGAAAAAGTGTCTGTATCTGGCGGAAAAAAGCCAATCCAAACATACCAAGACACCTTCCAACAAGTACTACGACCAAAGAATAGTTAGGAAAACAACGGACCGCGGAATTGAAGGCCCACCGCTTCGTAGATGCACCAACACCTATAACAATATTGCCATCCACTAAAGTTGTCCACATCAACCTTAACCATCACTCGCAAAAATAATAGAAAAAAAAAAAAACAAATTATCCCAGGGATTTCATTGTGGACGAACCAAACACACAGTGGACGCCGGAAGGAAAATAAAAGAGCCCAATCCGAAGATGAAGGAGACGAAAAGATAATTATTCATTTTGGTTATTCAATAATTGTGAGATCCAATATGGTTTTAAACATCAGACAATGTTCAAAAGGTGCTTGAGTCAGAGACAGAGCTAATGACTTTCGAGTGAAAATATTGAAAACTGGGTTTATCACCTTCTATAGTTTATCACCTTCGATACTCGAAGAGAAGAGGCCATGACTTCTATATTCTCCACTGAGATTTTAAAGAATTCTTATTCTTATACTTCAAGAAAACTGGGTTTTAGAATTAAAAATTCTATCCTTAAACGTAAATTTCTATGCAAAATCCATCGTTATTAATTTTGTTTATAAAAATATAACTTATTTTATCTATTTTTCGTTGTAGAATTTCCATCTCTAAAGGCCAACTTATTTATAATCCTTAATATTTAAGAATGTTTAAAGAAACAGAAGGCCTAATTAAGAGTAGTAAATTGACCTATATTAATATTCATATTCGCGATCCACATAGTGTACTTGTTAGAGCAAGGAGAAATAATAAGAAATCGGTGAAGGTAGTCGGCAATGCGTGATCCGTTCTTTTCCTTACAGCATGTGGAGATAACAGGTAAAAGAAATCATTGATTTCTTTAATACTTTTCGTAGAAAATACGATTATCTTAAATGAAAATGGTGCAAAAAAAATAAAAATGCCGGATCATATGTTAAGATGCTTTAGGTTTTCCGGCAAAGTGTCTTCACATTTTATTTACAATGACCAGAGATGTATAATCTAACCAACATGTTTTCTGCTCTATGGTTCTAAAACGTTGATAGGTTTTATTGTATGCAATGGCAAGATATCCATTATGTTTGAAGCAATTTCGATAACTGCCGATATTCAATGAAACAATAGAAGGTGCTCTGTTGTTTAGTTGATTTGAGTATTTGGTCAAACTCCCAAGTCTTCCACTAAGATTTCCCTGAATTGAATTGAGTGTTCACTGGTAAAGACATGATGCAATATAATATTTTATTACTAAAGAGATTTTATTTGATTTTTTGGTGCACTCTTTCTCATTTACATTATGGATTTTCCTGTTAATGCACAAAGGAAGTAACATTTCTGGATGAGATTTTAATTTTCTACTTATAGTGAAGATCATGATCAACAGAATTATGAATGGTGAGGCCGGAAATAACAGAGCAAGATGAATGGATTATGGTAACAAGAACTGGCCATGTGGAGCTGTCGAAGCTGCGAGAATGAATTGGGTAGAAAGTAACCGCACATGGTGTCAAGTCGGTTCACTAAAATTTTTTATCAAACATCACGGCCGACATTAATTTTTAATAAGTATCAAAGATCATTATTATTCCTAGCAACAAAATGTCATGGTAAAATTCTTCTACTAGGTTCCATTCCATCTTTCCATGCACCAAGTTCGTGGAAGTTGAAGTCATCTACTATGATGTTAAGACTTTTCTTGAAAAGACCTGCTCGGCTTGCTTATCAGTCCCTGTTTGTATTATGATACCATGAAGTGCTAATGATGTGAGCAGAAAAATCTGGATAAGTTCGATAATCGCTCGACATGTAAAGAAAACCCCTTTGGCATCATTGAATAATTAATTTTCTTAGTAATAAATGTTCGAGACAATATAAAGATCATACCAGTTTGTCATCTATGTTTTTACGAACAGGTGTTGAGCATATTAGTCTGAGATTTAAAGGTATTTTAACTTAGAACTTTAGAAATGGAGCTAAGTTTGTGCAAATACATCTTTTACCGTTTGTAAAACTAAAACACCATCATTATTTATGGTACTTTTAACTACGGTATTGGTTTAGAGAAAGGGTCAATCGCTACATCAATAAAAAAACCTCACTTCATCTTAATTCACTTGTTGAAATCCCACAATGAATTGGACCTTGAGCTAGAGATAAGAGTAAATTGAACTTTCCATGCATTTTAATCTGAGTTAAAGTTCTGTGGGTGATACAGGACTTGCATTACTGAATGAGATTAAGGTACATTATAATGCACAGATTATCTATGAAATAACGCAAACTATGACCTAGCTCTAAAATCATATTGATTATATTAAAATAAAATAAATTCTACATAACGAGATTAAACAAATAATACAAATATATATATATATACAATAACAATTATAGATATGTATAAAATTGAACGAAAGAGATCTGTTAAATTAATATTATTGGATTTAATATGCAAATTAGTGAGAAATAGAGGCGGTAAGTCTTTCTAGGATTGGAAATTGCACCAATGTAATATGGTGTTGGGTGCAAAATATATGATAAATTTCACGAGGTCAAAGACATAAATTAATACAAATGAAAATGATTTTTCACCAATAAACCAAAAAAATTAAATGCAACATTGTTACCATTGCCATGCCATGCCATGCCCCATTTCCTATGCTGCAAGTAAATTAGGGTTGGACTTGGATCAAATCACTTATAGAAAAGATGCAAGATACACGTTCGATCTTTCATAAAGTTGTAAGTTTGTTTAAAAAGTTATAGTATGATAGGTTATAAAATATGGTAGGTGTGGTTGTTATATATAAAAGTTGTTGGTTGTAGATTGAATACATGATAGATATATGGTAGGTAAATGACTTGACAAGTAGGTCCTAGTAAATTAGTTGTTGCTTCAATGCACATGATTAATGCTAGCTTACCATTACTTCATAATGAAGCTATTTGTCACCGTCTAATTCATTGTGGATAAATGTTAATTTTCTACTGCCGGCATCATATTTGAAAATTGCAAATTATACTTTTTTACATATGGGAGTAGCCAAAGCAAATTGGACGGGAAACGGTGGTGTTTCTATTTTATTTTTAATTTTTTTTAACTTTTTAATTGAAATTCTTTATCCCACATATACGGAAAGAAAAATGAAAAAAAAAACATATATAAAGGAAACTAGTAGTTTTTCATAAGACACAAGGTTAGGAATGTCATTGGCAGAAATGAACATTCATATGTCGGAAAGGTAGCAACGCTTATCCCAATAATCCTTAGAAAAGAGTAGGTGTCGCTGAGAAGTTTTCATTGGTTAGATAAGTGTTATCAATAATTTCCCTTCTATGCCAGAGGATTCAAAACATGGTTATTCCCTTCTGCAGTCAAAATATACCGATAGCACAAGAACAGTTAAAGAAACAGATCTAAAACAACCATGCTATGATTCTCATATCATGGATAAGAAGAGTGAATTTGATGTGTTGCATCTTTGGACTCCTGGTTATTTGGTAAATTAAAGAAGATACTTAGGTTAAGTCCATTCTTTACAAAAGTTATGCTAACATGTTAACCAATGCAAGTATATAATATTAACTTTCTGAAGTGTTCTTCATGTTATCCACATGCTAAATCTGTCAATAGCAATTTCTTAGGAACCATTGAGCTTGAAATCTTTCTATTGAAAGGAGTTGGTTCTGAGTCATGTAGGTGCGTCAATGCATTATTTGTTAGAGAATAAAAAAAGGGAAAGAAAAGGAAATCATAGCTTCTCTTTCTTTTGTCCTTGTGTCTACTACAAGGTTCTAATGTTAACAATTTCACATAGGTCTCTCACACAATTAAACATATCATAGTTGAAGGAATGTAGTACTTACCATATGCAATGTAGCTGCAAATTATGATCTTTATTGTCAACTTTAAGAAGAGGTAGCCATATCTTCTATGTCCTCATGTATAAAGCAACATAAGGTGCATGGCTTCAATTTTAACTTGTGAAAAAAGTAAAGGAGATAAGAGTTCAGACAAAAGAGAACATATGTCATTATTGGTTGAATAGTCATGATGAGAACACACCATAAACAAAGACTCGACCTTGGAGCATACGGAAAACAAAGGCAAAGGAAAGAATGGAGTTGCTGATGAAAAGCTAGTTGGCAAATTTAGAACACATGCTCATCATAAGGATATGTTCTGTGCAACCTATTATCTCTCCTTCTAAGCTTCATTATTTTCTTTAGCATTTTCACCTCAACCAATGACACAAACCATCTAGCTCTTCAAAGTTCAAAAACAATATACCCAATGTACAATCCAATTACTAATCTGCATCCATATCCCATCAAGATGATCTTCCAATCAAATTCATTAAAGTCATCATCTTGAATATAAGGTAAAGGTGGTTGTTGTGGAGAGTGAGGGTTACCACATGCAATTGCAATCTGTGATCCACATAATCCCACATTACCTTCAAAAGAATCCTTCCAAATGTATCAAATTGCTTACCTTTTGGTATCATTCTTCTAAGCTCTATGTGAGAGGTTAGGCATTCAAGTTCCATCAATTGTGTAAGTCCATTAGGGATCCTACCAGTGAGTTTATTTGAAGAGAGATCTACCATTCAAGGCTTGTCATGTTTTGAATTGATGGAAGGATGTTTCCCATGAGATTGTTATGGGATAGGTTCAACCTTTTAAGAGCAATAAGGCTGTCAATTATTTTTGGAATTTCACCATGGAAATTGTTGTTTGAAAAATCTATTAACTTTAAAGAGATTAAAACTTTTGGGAAGACAAGGGTGCATCCTTTCATTGTAATTTTCATGGAATATCCATATGATGACTCAGGAGTCACCTCCATCTATATTGAGCTCTATTTGGGAACACTCATAATAATTTTCATTACATCAAACTATGCAATATATTCAACTGGTAATAGACCAGTAAAATTATTGTTCGAGATGTCAAATATCAATAATTTATAAAATGGTTGATGGTTTAGTAAGGTCTTCAACACTATTAAGTTTATTGAATTTCAAAACAAGTACTCGAATTTCAAGGAGAGTTTCTAACCAATTAGGAAATCAATCTTCTATCCTATTATTGCCAAGTTATAAGAATACAGGGTGGTTACAATTGACCATTGACCATGGCAGTGGCCCTTTAAGTCAATTTTCACTTAAATCAAGTTCCACTATATTACAATTCAATGGGAATGTATTAGGGATCGTTCCCTCCAACTTGTTCCTCCAAAGATTCAAGATTTTATCTTCATAATTCTTATACATAATCAAACATGGCGAAATATGTTCCAATGACCTTGTTATCAGATAGATCCACAATCGAAGGTTTGCTTTTGCAAATGGATAGTGAGATGATCCCATGAAATTTATTTGCACCCAAATCAATGATAGCTAAATGGATGAAAAATTGTAGCCAATGATTGATGGTATCACTTATTATGTTGGAACTAACATGTAGAAAATCTAAATTGGTAAATTAGCTGATAATGGTGTAGATAGCCTAGTCAACATTATAAATTAAATTCAAATCAGTAAGTTTGGTCAAATTCTTTAAACATTTTGGAATTATGCCACTAAATTTGTTATGTGGTAGATAAACCTTTGTAGGGAACTCAAGTGACAAATTGAAAATGGGAATGCATCTCCATGTACAAAAGATGATAACGACAATTCAGTAAGTCATGTAAGGTTTTCCATTGATGATGGCATCGGGTTAAAAGATGAAGTGAGGAGAGGTATAGGACTCTAGGTACTACAAATCACCAACTGAACTAGGTGACTCACTTGAAAAGTTCATGGAAGAAAGGCTTAATAATTTGAGTGACTGCTCCAATTTGTGGTTGGAAATGAGACTGTAAGACCTATATATTAGAGAGAAAATCCTTGAAGATTTCGGTAGGTGAAAAATTGACTTTGAAAATGTCCATGCCTAGATTTTCTTATCTTGAATGACACATAAATCACCATTAAACAAACATTATATCCACAATTCATAATTGTCCAACACTCAACAAGTTATGAGCAAAACTAGGCACAAATTTTACATCATCATACATCATGGAGAACTTTTATATGACCTTGCTAACATTTAAAAATAACAGTACCTCTCCCTTCAACTTGAACTTACTTGTCATTACCAAGACGAACTTCATTTTTCTATGTTTCATCAAGATCCCAAACATAGAGACTTTAAACTTGACATATGATTAGAGCATTCGCTATCGATGAACCAAACACTATTTAAAGCATCAATACTAGAGGAATAGACCATAAACAACTTACACTTCTCTTTCACTTTTTTGTGAAATTAGCTTGCTTCAAATCATTCCTTTGCTTCAACAAACAATTTGCTTCCTTGCGACCAAATTTTTTGCAATAGTAACATTGAATGGTGCTCTTGTTTTGGTGTTGGTCACCAAATTGACCGTGTCTCTACCTCATCCTCTACCATGGCCATGAAAGCCATCTGTCCCGAGCTTTACATGCTAAATGATTTGTCCTGACCTGGAAGGTAACACTCCCTTCACCTGAAAAGCCTTCCCCTTTACCTTTTAGAAGATCTACTTATTCTAACTTCTTGAGCTAGCAAGGAACTCGTTAGTTCATCAAAACTATAAGTAGACAGGACCTTTGACTCCTTTATAATAGCAACCACATGATCAAACTTTAGAGTTAAGACTCCTCAAAACCTTGTTTACAATAGCTTCACTACTAATATTTTCACCATAAGACCGTAAATTATTCACGATAGCAGATACTCTAGATAAAGACTCGCATAGATTCATCATGTTTCATGGCCAATGTTTCAAAATTACGAAGTAAGGTTTGTAATTTCACAAAAATTACCTATTTGTCACCAAGATATGCTTTCTTCAAAATATCCCATGCTTGAAGGGAAGTCGTAGCTGCCGAAATTTGGGGAAAGATTTCATCATCAAGTGCTTGCTGAAGTAGAAATAGGGCCTTCGCATCTTTCTTGTGATTTTCTGGTAGCCTTTGGTCGAGCATGGCTACCGTCAGATCTTGGTCTTCAAACCTGTTCTCAACTAAGTCCTATGACTCCTGTGATTTAAACATTGTTTGCATCTTGAGGCTCCAAAATTGATAATTTTTTCCTTTGAAAATTAGAATCAAGGGTTGAGATATGGGATTAATAATACTGTCTACCATGGCCGAACAATTTTCTTTTGACATTGGTTTCTGGCTTTGATACCAAATATGTTGAAAACAAAGAAAACGGAGGCAAGAAAAAAGGACTGATATTGTAGAAAAACAACTTCTTTCTAGTGATATTCTACATAAACAAGTACAACAACTTATTCCCTTTAAATAGACATGTAGCAAAACAGAATGCCCACAAAAAAGCTATGACTTAGATAAACATGACCCACAAATAGAAAAATAATCTAAACAACTAATTTGATTGGGTAAAAGCTAGGAAACCAACTAAAACATATCTTTAAAGCACTACTCAATATTTAGTACCTAAACTTTAAAAGTGATCAATTCAATATCTAAAAAAAATATTCATGGACACCAAAAATACCTCTATCAAGTTATTTTAGGTACTAAATAGATTAACTTCAATGTTTTTCAAGTAATAAATTGATCAATTTTAAAGTTTAAGTATCTAATTACATATTTTTTCAAAGTTCAAGTACCATTTAAGACATCATTCCTTTTTAAAAAAATTTTCTTACTATAGTTTTATTAACCATGCTTTTGCTTCTAATAAAATTTTATGTTTTATTTTTGAAAGAAAATGCAACGTGGAATATCTTTAAGGGCTAGCAAGAGAGGTTCATCACACTGCTAGCCAAATGTGCCAATAAGGATAATATAGCTATATTGGATATTGAACATGTACATGAAAAATTAAATTAAGCATTAAATTGACTATTTAAAATCATAAGTAGTTAATTGCATATTTCTTAAAAGTTCAGGTATCTAGTTCGATATTAATCCTTTTTTTAAAAGGGTTAATAATAAAAATGATATCTGAAATTTCACCAAAAAAAAAAAAAAAATAGATACATAAAGTTGGTTGTGAATAATTTGGTACCTTAACAAAGTTTTCGTTCACATTTTTCATACCTGAAGTTTGGTTTTGACAATTTTAATACTTGAATAAAGTTTTTGTTGGCTTTTTTCATACATAATGAGTTCAATGAGGTATGAAAAAAGTCTGCGAAAAATTTATTCAAGTATTAAAATTGTCAAAACTAAACTTTAGGTATGAAAAATGTCAACGAAAACTTTGTTCAAATAGCAAATTGTTCTAAACCAAATTTCATACACTCAATTGTCTTTTTTTTTTTTGCAAAAATTCATGTATTATTTTTGTCATTATCCCTTTTTAAATACGGAATAACACAAATGAAGTAAATAAACGTAATTAATTATTGCATTAATTATCTTGTATGTATAACTCGTAATTATTTACTATTATATACTTCAAGTAGCGTTAACAAACACGCACACATGTTTTGTGAACATGTGTTTCCTTACAAGCTATCCAATTTCACAGAATCTTCTCGTATTGTGTCGGAACATATTTAATCTCCTTCATTATTTGTTCTTGTATTTGATAGTGAAGAGCTTCTTCCTTCTCCCGGCTCATCAGACATTGCATCTTCTACTTTGTCTCCTCCGATTCTTCTCAACGTACACACTGATTCAATTTATTCTATTGAGTCCCCTGTTTTGTGTTGGTCTTCTAGAGCACAAAGGGTTCCAACTTGATTATAAGACTGTCCATTCAATACATAGTAATTCTACTGATAATACTACCAGTGCACTTTCCTCTTCTGCTTATCCATTTTTTGCCTCAACCAATTTCACTCATTATTCTCTTGAATATGTTAATTTTTTATCACATGTATTAACACTACAGAAGCCATTTTGTTTTTCTCAAGCTTTTAAAAGCAAGTAATGGGTAGATGCGATGATAAGAGAAATGAAATCTCTTGAGTTAAATGATATTTGAAAATTAATTAAATTATCACTTGGCAAGAAAGTTATAGGATCTCTATGGGTTTATAAAATTAAATGTAAACACGATGGTATCATTGAGTGTTTTGAGGCAATACACAATATGAAAGGGTCTATTATCATGACACTTTCTCACTTGTAGCTTAGCTAGCTACTGTCCAAAAATTACTTGCTGTAATCATAGCATGTAATTGGGTTTTACATCAAATAGATTTCAACAGTGTCTCATTGCATGATTACTTAGATAAGGAGATTGATATGTTACCACTTTCAGGTTATTCTACGGCATGATCTAATTAAATGTATCACTTTGCTCTCTTTAGGGATGTTGTTCAAAATGAGGCATGAAAACAAAATTCCCCAGGATTCAAGAAGCTGTCTAGAAAATGTAGACAACAAGAATAACAAAATAGAGGTTTCCTTGAACTGAGCCAAGACATATGACTACATGCATAAGGGGGGACAAATTCATGAATTTACATTAGCCCTGCCTTGGTTTTGGGCATGGAGGCTCATACCTTTCCACCAACTCTTTACAAGCCCATAAAGAGAATGAAGTTAATAAACAAAAACAAAAAACAAGATTTAAGGAATGTGGGACTTATTTCTTTTGAAATATATATACACACCACAACATACAACAATGGAAACAAGCTTCCAGGCAATGAAATCTTGAAATTTCTCAATTTTTGCTGCTCTGAGGCTTTCAACAACTGGCTAGTGATAATTTTTTGTTTGCTTCCTATCATTCATGTTTGTTTCTTGTTGTACTTCCACATGTTTATGACATGTCAATTACTGGGAAAACTGAGTCCATCGCTACCTTAAAGCATGATTTAGATGATTCTTTCACCATTAAAGACGTAGAACATGCACGGTTCTTCACAGGTTTAGAACTTTGTCTCACTGCTGAAGGTAATGATGATGAACCAACGTAAGTTTTTCCTTGACATTTTGAATGGTATGGGATTTATTAAGCTATAAGCCAGTAGCTTTACCATTGCCTTCTAGTTTAGTGCTCACCAATGATTCTGGAAATGCTCTTGCTTATCCATCTTTATTCAAAAAAGTTGTGGGTCAACTGCAATATCTCACACTTCCATGACCTGAACTTTCATTCACGAGCACAAATTAATTCAATTTTTATTGCATCCATGCGAATTTCATTTACAAGTTGTTAATCATATGCTATGATAACTTAAAGGAACAACTAGGTTGGGATTGTTGTATTATGATGATAATACTTTGCATTTACATGCTTACTGTGACGCTGATTGGGGTCTTTTAACTTTTTCATCACAAGTCTCTCATTGTTTTTCGTGTCATGCGTGGGAATAGTCATGTTTCTTGGAAATTTGATAAACAAAATACAATTAGCAGTTCTACATCTATCAAAGCATGGCCTCTACAATTAAAGAACTTTTATGGACCTCACATATTCTTTGTGATCTTCACATCAATGTTTGTCTTCCTATTCCTCTGTACCATGACAACGAATCTGCTTAACTGAAGCAATGGCTCATTTCACTCGCCTTCACGTCAGCAATGGCTTACTGAAGCTTGATCTTGTTACATTTGCAGCCTAACTAGATGATATGCTTGCAAATAGGAATGACAAAGAACCTTACGTTGTGACAAGAAGTACAGTAGCTAGCAAACGGTTTACATCACTGCGAAGCATTTTGAAAACACCATTTTCAGATACTTTTTCAGCCAATTCACGTACCAACAAGAAAAAATTGTTAGATCACTGCCACACTAGCACAAAAAGGATAAGAAAAAGACAACACTAATGTCTAACAGGACAAAAACCAGTTCAAAATTAACAGGTACCACTAATAAACTTCATAAATCAAGATGATAGATATGTCAAACTCAGCTTGAGCCTAATAGATTTCAGCTAACTTCATAATTGCAAGGCAGAGAAAAATTGCCCATGACATGTTGGAATCATTAATAGGAACAATGAATTAATACACACCCACCATCCACACACCTATACTCACATTTACCATACAGAAAAGCATTATCTTGTTATCTCTTAAATAACAGAAGCGGTTAGAATTTTTTAACAAAGCATTAACTGTCATTGCACCGACAATCCATACACCAAGCTCTCCAGCACTAATCTCAACAACACCAAAAAAATTGAAGAAATTATTTGTAAATCAATTATACTTGCTAGGAGCGGCAAAGTAGCAACAGAAGTAATTCTTCCAAAATGAAGTCAGCTTAAAAAAATAACCAAGCTTTTTCACATCATAATAAAGTTGCACAAAGTGAAACTGATAGCACCTTCCACGGCCAAAGTGTAGTGACCGAAGTCTCCCCCATCGAGAAAAAGCAGAAAGCCCCAAAAGCGCTCCAGCAATATCCTCTGTCCAATCACCCATAACCCACATTGGCAGCACTTTCTGCAGCAAAGACTCTTCTACACCCTAATATGACAAACCCACACACCATTGCTGCGATCAAAACCCCATTTTTCACTAAAATTCTAAAAATCCCAAATTTGTCTTCCTCAATATAGAATTCTCTCTCAAATCCACACTATTCCTCACTACTGCAGAGCTTAATGCAAGCTTATCATGAAAATTCAGGATCTTCCCAACTCCAGGACACAAATTGCCCCGGAAATGCAGGGATAGGTAAAATTCAAAGCCAAACGAGGATGTAATTGCAAATTCCGCCTTGAAAAACTCGTTGGCACTATCGATTTCTGCGAAAATCCCATCGAAAAGGCCGATTTCGATGAGGAGGATATGAGCTCGACTCATAGATGTTACAAGTATAAGAAAGAGAGAAATCGAAGCTAATTTATATTATTAAGAGATAAATATTTATATTATTAAATTATGAGGTCCTTGATGGACTAATCTGTTCTTGTTACTATTCTCGAACCATAGCTTCCCGAGTTAATGCACGCAGCTTATTGTATTTCTAATAGGTAGGAACTAGGAACCGTTGAATGTTAGCCCTCATTCGTCTTGTAGAGTTCTATCATGTAATTTGATTCTACTAAGTCTACAACAATGCAAAAATTTAATTTGTTATGAAAAGTTATCATTTTTTATTTATTTATTTTTATGCATGAGCCACGAGATATGGGGTTTTAGTTCGTATTGCCACATGATAATATATTTTGTTTATGCATGAGATACACTAGAGCAATGTGTAAATAACACTTAAAAGGGAAACTTTAAGAAAAACTGACAAGAAAGGAAAATGGGTCCAATAACTCAACATAATTGTGACTAGTGAATGAGATGTTAAGTCAACTTTATTGTTCGTAATTAAGTATGACTGTTTATCATAGAGTTATGTTAGATCATTGAATTAGAAATTCAAACTTTACATGATTTTTTTTATCACGACAACTCTAAAATTTGTGAATTAGAAGATATGTTGAGTGTATAGACCATTGTATGATGGCATTCGTCAAATCATGTTGACTATCAATGAACCAGAGTGAAACTTACTTATTCAAGTTATCCTATTGAGTACTCTAAGGGTCCAAGGCTAGTAGCTTATGAGTGGTAAGCCTACATAAAACAAGATAAGCAGATAAACTTTTTCAAATCTACCAAGCCAATATATCCATAAAACTCAAATGTAAACCAGATTCCCTAGCTTTTCACTAGAATTATGGAATTGAGTCTAAATAATAATTAATTAATTATAGGCTAAACCCAATATAAAATTAATGCTCTACATTTTCTTCTGATCAAAATTCTTCAAATAAGGTCTAAGTATTATGGGCATTTTGTTGTGGAACAGCAAGACAGTTGCCTAGCATAATCATATAGCTAAAAATTTCTTATTTAACCATAAGGTATTGACCAATGCTACACTGCAAATCACTATCGATAGTTTATTTAAGTAGCAAGCTTGCAACATTGCTTTTGGTTACCAAGCACTATTAGGTTTATTGAAGTTGCATTGCCTATAAAGTGATGTGTTGAGGATTGTCGAATCTTGTTGTATAATCTGTTTTCTCTATGTACATTATTTCATGTTGAATTTGGACCTTGCGTAGTCACTAATAATAGTTTCACATATTTTCTTATAAAAAATATGATGGCATCTTCTTTGCTCTTAAAGAATTCCCAATAATTTTTTCTTTCCTTATCATATACAGCATGATTAGAACATGACCAAAACTCAAAGTCAAGATTCTCTCATCATATAATTTAATTCTACTTACTACAAATTAAAACATGTAAATGTAAATTTGAACATTATGCCCTAAATATCTTTATTATTTTATTTTATTTTAGCTCTCTTAATAAACTTCATTTGGTACAAGAGTTCAACCATCACTTGACTCTCATCATGGATGGTATGTAGCATTATTTAGATAGATATTAGCGTTCATACTAAACATGAGTATCAAATTCTCTCAAAATTCACCAATAAACAATTGAAACCATCCTGTAGGATCACAATATTATAGAATTATGTTCATCTGCTCAAGTGGATACATGTCGTATTATACATATCCAAAATTTACTTTTTCCTTCATGAGCTTTCCAATCCATCGCTTGTGGATATAACAACTAAAATCTTGACAATATCTCTAGAAAGGAAAATTCATTATCAAGGAGTCCAAAATCTTATAATATCGATTGTAACTTCAATATAATAATATACCATATTTCCATTATTATACTAAGATTCCTATGTTGGAAAGCTTATGCTTAGATAGGTCAACCTTTTGAATTTAAGCTTTACGCAAGGTTTTTTGCGATGAGGTCGAGTATGAGGTAATTAAATAAGAAAATTATAATATAAGTAATAAGAAGATTTAGTGTTTAAGGACTTGTGGAATAAGAAACTATTATATGAGATATAAGTACAATACATTTAAATAAATGACTTAAGCTTTAAACAAAGTACACTAAACATGGACATTGGAAACAACTACCCATGTTAGTATTTGAATAAAAGTATTCTATAGCTCATAAACATGTACTTAGATAAAAAGTATTGTATAATACATATGGAACACTAAGCTTTAAACAAATTATACTAAACATTGTCACGCTCCGATGGTACACTAGTAGTAGCATACAATCTACACATATATACTACTACCAGATCTACCTTCGGAGGTGACATATTCTCAAACAAATAGGATCTTTTAGTTGCATTGATAAGAAATGACAAATACATGTAAGCCATAAATTAGTAAAATAAATGACATCTCAAGTCTTGAATAACATAATATTACAGACCATATTCCTATTCTATAAATATCAAATGTACACAAACTGATATTTCAAATACTAATTACTTTATAACTAGGAATTGAAAGTAAATAACTTATCCCTAATATCCCATTATCTTCCAGCTTGTAATTCTTACCGAAGTCATGTTCTTAGAAGAAACGAGCTAAGGTAGTAGCATCAACCTGAAAGATATTTTGGAGTGTGAGCGAAACCACATGCTCAATGAATAACCAGATATATTACACATCAAGCAAGTTCATTAACAATCATATGTAGTGCAACAATCAAACAAATGCTCAAATACAAGTCTGGAAGATCTAGAATTCAAATAGGTACACCCTCTCATCAAGGTTAAAGGACAATTACTTAATAACTCATCTGCCCAAGAAAAACTAAGTATACAGGAAAATCAACGAGTTCTTGTTTTAGATTATCACTTTAATTGGAGGGTATTTTAATTGACCATTTCATGCATCAATCCATAAAAACTCCCTAAGTATTAATAATTTTAAAGCAATACCACGAGCGGTGCCCTTCGTTGCCACTTAATTCCCATAAAACTAATGGAACAAAGAAAACCCTAGAAGAGCTATTAGTCTTTTGTATAGAAAAACAAGCATTAATAGAGAACCGAAATATTAATACATAGCACATTGTTATACTTTTGAAATATATAATAATACCGTTTGTGTAGTGCGTAATTGTTTTATTTATATAGCCAATATTTGTTAATCAAGCTTAAGGTGATCACACATTACACACAAGCATATATCATGCCTTTCTCAAGTCATCAAACAATTTGTATTATCACTTTTATTATCTTAGTTTGTCAACACAAACAAACAACTCATCTCATATACTCAACAGGTTTCCAAATCAATCATATTATTATCTTAACATTACATATACTACTAGTTACAATCACAAACAATGTAATAGATCTGAGTTACTCACTTGCTTGTATTGATCAGTCATAATAGTCCTCAAGAAAATCCATGAACTGATCAATATCACCTATTGGACGAATAAATATTCATTAATAAGATATTATATATCTGTATAAATAAATCTTATTGGTTGTCTAAATATCCTAAAACTAGTTTTTATCTTTTCTAGATCTATATTATCTTTTCCAAGTTATTATTTAACAATAGCTAATGGTTTTAAAACATTTTATTTTTATCGATTAACTATAGAGCTTGTGTTCAATAATTCAGTACATTATTATCATCTTTATTATTATTTTTATATCTTTCTTTGGTTTGACCATCTTATGGTAACTAATATATATTTTCTATTATTGTTATTATTTTTTATCTATGGGAATCACATTATTCTTAATTATAGCTTATTCATATTTTCCATTCTTATATACTTACCTATATAAAATAATTATCGGACAATTATTATAACTTAATCTTTTCGTTTAATGTAATAAAAGTATTTTCTATTTGTAATGGTTTCTAAAGCTTAATACTTATCAAATATTTAAACATACTAATCTTAAATATTTATTTTTTTATTTACTAAATTTTTATATTTTGTTTCTCTTCTTTTCTTTTTTATAAGTGTGTGTGTGTGTATATATGTGCTGTTACGGATGAATGAATTTCATCTAGGTGAAATTTGCATGTACGTCGGCAATCAACGCCAACGACGTTGAGCCTTAGGATACTAACCTTCATGCAAATTTTACGTATTATTGTTCCAGTGCAAGCTGACTTGAAAGTCGCCAGCTTATCCCCCATACATTGTCGGCCTTGGACTGTATATCGCGGCATTCGTGTAATTTTACACGTGACAAAATTTTAAAAGTACGTTCCAGGGAATACTGGCATGTAGGCCGCCAGTTTTTCCATGTACGCCGTTGGTGTAGTTACTATTCATCATCTCTTCTTCTTCTTCTTCTTTTTCAGTTCGTGTTTCATTTTTCTTTTACCATATATGTATTGTACTAGTGTTTCAATTATTTTAGAGTGTTTTTCTATGATTTTCAACTGTTTTTCGTGATATATCAAGACATATAACAACTCATAATCCTTATAATATATGATTTCCTAGTTCTATACATATCATAATGTATAAATAAAGTTTCAATATTGGATATTACCTTATTTGGAGCTACTAAGGAAATGTTTAACCTTCCCCCAAGCTTGATACAAACCTAAATTTAGTAGAATCATTTGTTAAGTTAATGAACTAAGAATTTACTAATTTAAAACAAGCTTAACTTTGCTTGTTGGTTTCCTAAGCTTGTATATGTGTGTCTTGTTAAAGCTTGTTAATGACTGTGCTTGTGTGTGTTTTATGAGTGTTTTTGTTACTGTTTTGAGCTGGTGTTTGTGTGTTATTAAAAGCTTTGTTTTGTAGCTCATTAAGGGTTGTATATACAAGCAAGGAGAAAGCAGTAGCTTATACAAGTTTTCGACTAAAATAGGATGTTTTCTCCATCGAGATTAACTAGTTTGAGTATGAAATTTGCTACATTAATTGTGATGCTTGCTTGGATTATTTGATTGGTTTTTATACTTATTTCTATTGACTTTTGTTGATAAAATTTGACCCATTTGTTGTGTAATTTTGGCTGTTGAATTTTGGAACGATTTCAGCTATATAGTGTATGCTTTTTCCACCAAAAATTGTATAAATAATAATATTATTTTATTTAACTAACTAATTATCTTAATTTTAGGATAGTTTATCAACCTAAACGAGTATATTTATATAAGTTATTTAAGAATTCTATCTCTAAAAATTTATTTAAAGCTTCCGTAAATTTTCTAGATTATCTTGAGTTCAATTGTGAGTTTCAAATTTACACAATTAATTATTTTTAGGGTTTTATCTCACTCGATTAAGGTTTTATAAGCTTAATAGGCCAATTTTGGTTTTAGTCTTTAAGAGCTTCAGATTTCTCTAACTAGAATAATAGGGTAATCCAAACATTTATTTGAAGTCTAGATTGTTAGTTATGGATCTATTTTTATTTTCATTGTGTATTTATCTAATGGTTCGTCCTTAAGTTATCGTTTTCTAACTATAAGTTTTGTTGTTTATTTATTTTCTATTACACTTGAAATCTTATTTTAATTACTTCTATAATTTAAGTTTTCGATATCCACTACGAAATCTTGTCTTTGGTATTTGTTATTATCTAGGGTACTTTGTTTTAGGATTTGAAGTTATATAAGTCCATTACTACTTGTTGTTTTATTCTAAGTTTTTTATTAAGTTCTACATTAACCTTCTATTTTCTACAGTTGTATTTCTATTTATTTCTATTAGTATGAAAATTCTTAAGGTTTACAAACATGACGCGGTACTGTAGGAACGATAAAAATGATTGTATATACAATAATTGAAATAGAATAGATCGACCTTAGTTTTCTACATACTCATGCATTACCTAAAATAGAAGAAAATATTCAGGCTTCTTAAAGGTTAGGATCTATGCTACAGTTGACCTTGGTAAGTGATTTTATGCTTTGATAGTAAAATTATGTTTGATATGACTTATTGTTGAATTGGCTGTATGACTTACTTAGATATGTATATTTCCTATACTAATGACATGTCATTGAGCTGGAATTTTCTAGAAACTAGGTTATGCCAATAAGATTTCACTTGAGTAAGTTCCTATAGACTATGGTAATAGTTTGCTGAGCTTATACTTTCCAATCAATATTATAGTTGAGTGATACTTGGTTTACCATTATACTATTCAATGCATGGCATGGTATATAGATTAGATTTTATGCAAGCTAAGGTTTTTATTTGATGAAAAATTCATATTGAGAAATTAGGCTTTGGTGCATAGGTTTACATTATTGAGTCCTAGTTTGATTGATTCAAGTGGTCATTAGATTTAGGCTTTAGTATGAGCTGGTTCTACTTCTAGTTATGTTTAATAAAGATATTGATTCTTGGATTATAATTTTAGATGTCAAGTGCCATGGACACATCTTGTGTAGGTTGGGTTTGATTAACGAACTACGTTATTGCATGTCACTGCATTAATATAGCATGTATTTTCAATATGCGTAAAAATCGTATTTAAGTAAATACAATGAAAGAAATAAAATTTAATATTTTATGGTTTTTTAATTTTACGTTTTATATGGATTTAAGGGTTTTTTTAATGAATGAAATTGGAAAAATAAAAAGGATAGCAAAACTCTAATAAAGTCAAATAATAATACCCATTAAAGCTAGACTCATGAAGTGGATCCAGCATGTGCTTTGTAGATCTTCTTCACAACATCAACTCCAAGATTATTCTAGCATTAACTTCAAAAGCTCTGACCCACAAGTAATATAGATCAAGATAACAATTTAGAACCATTCAAATATTTCATACCATTCACTATGAATCCTATCAACTAAACTCTCATAAACACAATGACATGTACTCAAGTTGCACCATTTTCACATCATTGTCACCCTTGATGCAATGGATTAGGAATTACTCACACGAGATGAGCTTTCGACTGCTCTTAAAGCTAATTTAGTTAAAGCTCAAGAGTGGATGAAGTATTATGCATATCAACAAAGGATAGCTTTGGAGTTTCAACCAGGAGACTTAGTTTATGTGAAATTACAGCCTCATAGATAGCTTTCTCTATCATTAGAGAAGACCACAAGTTCAAAGATTTATAGACCATCTTAAGAAGATAGGGTCCTATGCATATTAGCTCAAATTACCTTTTTTTTAAGATACACGATGTTTTTCATGTATCCTTGCTTAAAAAAGCCAGAGGAGCTACAGATCTTTCCCTACAGCTACATACAGAGGCTATTAACAAGCAACCGTTAATTAACCATTGATTATTTGAATGCTCGGACTATTGTTAGGAACCAACAGCCTATCAAACAAGTTTTGGTCCAGTGGCATAGGTTATCACCAGAGGACACTTCTTAGGAAGATTGGAACATTTTTTTTTCTTAGATCTACTCAGATTACAACCTTAAGGAAGTTTCCATCTCAAATAAAGGGAGATATCTGTTACAAATAACAAAATAGAAACAACTAGGCTGGATAAGGGACTATATCCCTTAAATAGTTACAAGTAGTTTAGCAAAAGTACAAAAGATTATGTACATGCAATAGATAGATAAAAAACAGTTACAACAGCTAGACAAACAGCTAGATAATTTCAAAATAAAAATATTGTAACCATTAGACTGCTAGCATGTACACAGATCCATATATCTAGCTAAACTACATGATGAAAAGGAATCTACAAATATGAACAAGTGCAATTAGGAGCCGGAGACTTGCTCGAAATAGTCTCAACATTTCTTTAAGCTTTTCACCAACAAAATCAAACACACAGTTCAGTTTAGGGTTTCTACGAGAAGGAAAAGGTAAAGAGAAAGAGAGAGAGTTCTAGATCAGTGAATACATATATGAAAAGTGAAATAAGAGGCGCTAAGCTTTTCATTAACTGGGTTGATAGGTTTTTTATATTCTAGATAAAATAATGGAATCTGACCTGCGTGTGGTCCAAATTGATATCGAGCCCTGATTGCTTGTGTCGAGCCCTGATTATTGAACTTTCGAGCCCTTGATCTTAATAGCAAGCCTACCTAGAGAGGTTGAGAATAGATGGACTAAACTAACAATGTCGATTTCGTACCCACTAAGCCAAATTTTTTTATGCCATTCCAATATATGAACCAAATTGCTTAGTTGTCTAGTCAAACCCACAAAATTGAGTCTAATAAAATAATAGTTTAATCCAATATAAAATTACCCCTCTTTGGAGTCAAATTGGATTTAACTCGAGAATAACGGAATTATGTAATCAAATTTGAATCATTGACATATAAAATGTCGTTTCCAGACTTTCAAAATTACAATAACTAATATAACCTCTTATAAGATTACCTTCCCGTTTATTCCATTAATTTGTACGCATTTTCGATGTCATGTCATTTATGTCTTCAATTCATTCCACTATATGGTTAAAATTTAGATATTTGTTTGATTTTTTTAAACATGGATTCAATCATAATTGATACATTGTTATTATTGATTTTGATTTATACTTCTCAAATATTCAATTTTTTAAAGTATTCATTTAAATATATATATATATATATATCTATAACTTTTTTATGTATGAAACAATTAAAATAAAGTGCAATAAATTAATAGATTTTTTTTCCCTACCTTAATAGTTTTGGCTTTTCTATGTATCAGGTTCTATTATACAGATAAAGAGACTGAATTCCCGCAAATCTTGGTATGAATATGGATATTATTTGTAATTCTCACTATAGTTCTTATGTTCAACATACACAATATATTTGTTTATTAAATTTTATTTAGATTCACGCACCGTAGTTGCATTTATTGATTTAACAATTTATACAAAATGGACCTATTTGAGGAATTGAATGGAATCTAATAAAAAAAAAAAAACTGCGGTATGTCAATGAATTCTTTTTGTTTCTTTTTTGATTACACAATTAACAAGAAAACGAAATAAAAATATAAATTTTCTTTAAAAAAAAAAAAACCGAAATTCTGAAAGATAATCCGTATTTTAGTATTATTTACCCCCACAAAGATATAATTTCAAATCGTTAAGAAATCAAGTTTTATGCGTACACGATTTTTATAATGACTAAGCAAAATATATAAATAATATCACATATATTTGCATGACGAGGGAAGTTATGGTTTTGGGTTAACTTTTATTATTGTAGTTTTACTGAATTTGTGAGTGGTGTATTCATAGGATTATTTTTAATAACTTCGGATTTTTATATATTTTTTTCAAAGAAACATTTTATTTCTCAAACACAATTAACTATGGCCCAAAAAAAAAAAAAAAAACCCCACAATTAATTTACTCAAAATTTGGCAAAAAAAAAAAAAAAACTTATTCAAAATAACAATAGATTCTGTTTTTGGCCTAATTACGATATATGGGTAAAGGCAAAAAGCGACATTTGAAAAATTTGGAAATCTAAATTTACTTTAAAAAATCAATTTCAAATGCCATAATAAAATTTAGATTTTCAAGATTTTTTCAGAAAAAATACCATTTTTTTTTCATTTTCCCTACCTATAGTACAAGTTGAGAGAATTGAATCCGATCATGCCATTGAAGGCCCAATATGAGACTCCTTAACAAGTGGAATCAAGCAGAGATTGATTCCATTGGATGTCATTTGTTACAACATAAGTATGGACACAGGTAATATCCAATGCGGATGAAGAATCACATAACAGAATAGGAAACATAGCCGTCATGAATAATAAAATAGATATTGCAAAGGAAACATAGCTGTCGTGATCTATACATGCCAAAAGATGAAGGATTACATAATAGAATAGGAAACATGGCTGTCATGAATAATAGAATAGATATTGTAAAGGAAACATAGTTATCATGATCTGTACCTATCAAAAATAGACACATTTGATGTACATGCACAATTATAAAAGGAAAAATAAGAGTAACAAAGGGGTATGATTTATACTCCCTAAGAAATTATGTTTGGAGCCTGTAGAAGCTCGAATCTCCATAATTACCTGCAAAATAATAGAGATTATTAGGGTTTCAGAAATTAGGGCCTTATCATCATCTAATTATTTTCTAAGATCTTACTCATGTGTATGTTCAGTTAAAGCTGTGTAAATAGGTTTATAGGCTAATCCGCCCCAAGTAATTTCAAGTTTTAATTGCTGGCTAAACAGATCTGTTTATTGCGATTTTGCTTAATAAACAAGCTGGAATTTTGATTCTAACGCATCAATACACCATTCCAATTCATTTACATATTTTCATGGGTCATATAGTTTTTTTTTCCCAAATATTATTTATTATAATTTTCGAGAAGAGAAATGGAACTCTAGTCCATTTTGCTAGAAGACTGATATTCATATCACTTGATTATAAGGATCTTAACTTGTTAAAAAGGTCAACGTAACTCATTTAACTTGTATAGGTATTTTATTGGATTAGTTTACCAATCCATCATCTAAAAGGGTGATGTTCTTTTCAATATAAAAACGTATTATAAAATGAACAAGTTGGCAGCAGATGTTTATGCTTTTATTAAAATTTTACAAATGGATAATATAATTATTTTTTAGCCGAATATTCTAGATATTATTCAATTTTAAGCCCAGAAAAATACCTTTGCAGTCAACATGCCATGGCCATAACATGATACAGAGATTGGCTAAAATTTTGCATCGAGTTGATTAATTACAACAACGTACTTCACAGTTTATGTAATTTATCGGAGAAAATGTATTTTTAATCTTAACATTTACTTAATATTGTACTTAGTCTTAACCTTTTTGATTTAAAATTTAACGTTTTCAAATCTTACAAAAATAGAAATTTTGTCAAATCTGTTAAATAATTTACCGTCACATATTAGTTCCATATTGGTCAAAATAAATTTAATAAAATGATATTATTAGATACATTCAATTACATATCACAATAAAAAAATAACAACAAGCTCTTTCAACTATATTGTATTATAAAAATAATAATAACTAAAAATAGTTGAAAAAAAGAAAAATATGCTAGGGAAAAAAAAAAGATAGAAAATGGAAATATCAACAAATTCAAAGATGTCCTACCCTACTCTATGAACTCTATGAGGGTCTGACGTTGAGATCTACGACGAAGACCCGTCTCATTGAGTTTTAGCAAATGGTGGAAGCTGATGCTTGGGTGGGGGAACTTACTAATATGGAGGTGAAGATAAAACCTTAATAATTCAGAAACAGATGATAAATGTGAGGAAATGGCTTGATGGATCTTTTCTTTTCTTTATGTTTTTTACTCTGTTTATAGCCTCGTATGGGATATTTGTAATTTTTATCTTGTGTTTATATTGAAATGAACCTTCATTTGTGGTCAACTATGTTTGATGAGTGTTATGTATAAAATATCACATGCATGTGCCATTGGTCTGGCTCGATCCACTGCTATTTTTAATTTGTCTTATCAAATTCTGTTGCAATTACAACAGCAAATTTTATTTTTTGTAACTATCTAACATATAATTTCTATAATAGAAAAATAATTTAAATTTAAATTTGTAGCTAATTAATTTTAATTGTTATTATGATTTTTAAATTCGTAATGAAAATTTTAAATTTGATTGGTTACTAGCTTTCAAATAAAAAATTCCAAAGTTTTTACAAATTGAGGATTTTTTTTGTTGATATTCTTTTTCGAAGAACACTACATACAATTCCTTTCTAGACAATTATGCTTTTACTTATTATAAGCTTTTGCTGTGAGTGCATGTGTTAGGGGCTAGTTATATTAACTTAGGGGAGCGGATATCTTAATCAATTGCACCAAAATTGTGTCGAAATTCGCTTTCTGGATAGACGACCATTCACTACACAGCTTCACATTTAATCAGTTGTCTTAAATCTTTTACAATCAATAATTAAAGAGAGATGATATGGTATGTTTATAGGACAATACGTCGTGTCAACTCGAAAAGTCAAACCTCTATCTAAACTTTATTTAAATGTTAATTCCCATACTTGAAATTTCCACCTAATAATATGAGAAATTAGCAAACAAACCAAGCTTCTAAGTGTTTAATGGAGCCAATGAATTTGTTTGGCTAAAGCAAAAGACCATCTTGCAAGTTGGCACTTTAATTGGTTGTTGAATGTGTAAAATAAAATAAACTATAAGGAAGGATCTTATGTTGTTAAATAAGATGGCAAAATAGTCCACTCAAATATAATAATAAAATACCTCTTTTTCTTCCTCTCCTAAAACATATGCTTTCTCTCTAAGTAGTTTCACAAGGAGTTAAATCCCAAAAGTCCCTTAAGCTTGTAACCCGCTTCAAGGAAGAACAAAAATCAAAGTAATAGGTAAGATTTCTTTCGTTTGGTTCTCTTTAAGATTAGGAAAGATTGTCTTTCTAAGTTTTATCGTCGATGTTGATGTGATTCAATCTTTTGGAGGAAGAAGTTTGGGAAAAACCTTAACTTTTGGTTTTAGCGACGGTTGATTATTTGCAAAAGAAGAAGGAAACGCCGTTTGTTTGTAGGAAATGTGATTATAAAAGCGTTTTTACTATGATGTATATGTTTTTTAGAGTTTTTGTATGGTTTAAGATCAAGAAAGGGAGTTTTGGAAATTTTTTCTTGTATTTTGGTTCGAGCAAGATTACAAACAGGGGTCACAGCCATGACATAGGCCATGATTTCCCCGGTAGTGGTAAGTCGATGCCAATCATGGCCATGATAGAGGTCGTTATGGCTGTTACTGCCCACATCATGATCGTAACAAGCGATGCGATGGCTATCACGTTCCCCATAATGGGCATGACAAAGGCATTGTGTTGTGTTTTTCCTCTCCAGAGCCTATCACGCCCTCCTACACGGGGACGATTGACAAGGGGATATTATAGGATTCTTCAATCCTTGCTTTTGACCTTCTTAAACTCCTAATCTCTTAGCCTAACCTTTAGTATACCTAAATCCAAGTAATAAGGTATATCTTGAACCTAGAGTAGTTGTAGTTCTTAGTAGTTTAGAAGGCTAGATAACCTTAGAAATATGTTTTCTTATGTAAATCAAGTTTTGAGTTTGTGTTTGCTTGTGATAAGGTGTCTTTGGTGAAGTTAAGCTAGCTATTTCGAACATTGTATTAGGTACATCCTTATCTTGGTTGTTGTTTGTGAATGTAGGCTTAAAAACTGCAAATCAACTTAATGCTATTCAGCTTTAAATTGGTTGTTGCTTGTGTTTGGCTGGGTTTAGTGAACTGGAATTACCGGTGTTACTAGGACAACACCTTGATGATCTGTGTGTGGCATTATCCTGAGCGGAGTTGTACACAGAGATGATTCTGGTAGCCTGGGAGTGATACGAGTACGGTACCCATGGTGTGTGGGAATACTAATACCAATAATATATATATATAAGTATATATAGTATTTATATTTTATGGAGTCATGAGATACTCTGGGTATAGGGTTAATTGCAAATAATCTTAAATGTGTTGGTATAGCTAATTAAAGTAATAAACTGTGGTTATTGCATTTATTACTATATTGCATGTGAATCTGTATGTTATTTGTTCATGTGTATGCGGTTGTGGTTTAACGTATTGGACCTTGTACTCATTCCTTTTTTATTTTTCAGGAACAGATAATGATCTGGTGGTTTTTTATTTGTCTGGTTATGATGTATTCATGGATTATGGAGACGAGGATAGTGGAGTGATTTTCTAATTGATTATTAATGTTTAGAGTTGAAGATAGCTAGAGTTGAAGACTTTATGAAGTTTCAAACAGTTATTTTATGATTCTTGAACTTGCAAGACTTTTTCACATGATGTTTTAAGTTTAATGTAAGTTGGCACTTGGTTTATGTCAATCGAGTTGTTTAGAAGTTTATATTTATGACATTAATGTTTTTAGATGTTCTCCCTTAATGTGAGATATTGGAGTTATATCTTATTTTAATTGTGGTTTTGTAGAATCCAAGTCTTAGCGTGTCTATCTTTAGTGAGTACATGTAGCGGGTTGATAATTCTCTCAGTTTAGGGCATTGCATAATGTTGATCTTTAAAAGTGTTTTCTTATCCAAGTACAACAAACAAACCGATTGATTCAAGATTTCCCATGTTCATAATGATTTTCCTACTATTATGCCTTATCCAAGATTATACACAAGCATGATCATGAACATAAGCTTTCTAACTAATAGAGTTGGAACAAATAGATATAAGTGAAATATGGTCCATAGTAAAATAAGAAGGAAAAGATGTGAAAGGACACTAGATTATTGCAGACACGAGAAAGGTTATGTTCAATCTCTCAAGGAACTTGAAGTAGACAAATTGCTAAAAATAAATGCTCACAAGATATCATGTTCTATGTAGTCTCCTAACTCTCCTTCTTTGGCTTCTCTACCTTCTTCAACACTTTCCTCTCAACTACGAAAACAAACCATTCAAACCTCTGAAGCTTAAAGACCTTATATTTAGTAGATATACCCATTGTAAATCACATCCATATCCTAGTAAGATGATTAGCAATCAAGAATGTCATTATAGTCATCTTCATTTGTAGAAGGCAAAGGGTGGTAGTTATGGAGCTTCTAGTTCTCCATATGCAATTGTAATTGGCAGTCCACATAATCCAATATAATCCTGCATTACTTGCAAAGGATTCCTCCCCAAATGTATTAGATTTTTCCCCTCTTGATATATTCCACTAAGCTTGTTATCTAAGAAGTTTATGCTTGCGATTTCTACCAATTGTGTAAATCCACGAGGAATAATTTGACCAAAGAGCTTATTAGAAGAGAGATCTAGCCATTCAAGGCTTGTCATGTTTGAACGGATGGAGGAATGTTTCCACTAAGATTGTTATAAGATAGGTTCAACCCTTTGAGAGTAAGGTCACTAATGATTTCCAGAATTTCTCCTTAAAATTGTTACTAGAAAGACCTTTAACAACATAAGATTTGATAGTTTAACTGTAATTTTCTTCATATATATGTGCTGATATTCAATGTTACTGTGCCAGTTCATGCATGTCAAACTTTCACTAGAAATATTTGCATCTTTCATGGTATTAAATTTTGAAATGTATTTATTTGGCAATTAGCCAATAAGATTATTATTTGAAATGTCAAATATACCCTTAAATTGGGAAGTAGATTTATCGTTGAACAATGTTTTCACCTAACCATACAATTTATTAGATCTTAAACAAGTGTTTGCAATTTAGGAAGGGTTTCCAACTAGTTAGGAAAGAAATCTTCAATTTAATTATCGCCAAGTTCTAAGGAAGTAAGATTTATACCATTTAGCATTGACTGTGGTAGTAGTCCTTTTAGCTGATTTTCACATAAATCAAGAAACAATATAATGTGATGTTTTGGGAATATATAAAGGATTGTCCTACCAATTTATAATTCCAAAGACTCCACCAAGACTAGTGCAATCCAAATGAGGTGGAATAGTTCCAATGAAGTTGTTACTGACGAATCAACAGTGCTCAATACTTTTGCAGACAAACAATGGGACTTCTTGTGAAAGCAATTTGTTCGAGAATAAATATTGGCTTTTTTCTGTGAAATTCCAACTAGTAAGGGAAAACATCATTTATCATATTGTCATGTTCCTTTATGCTCTCTAATGGGTGCAATTTGCCAGCGATTGTGAAAATGACCTTGTTGATTGATTAAAACTTAATTTAACTGCAAAAGATTAGTTAAATTTCCCAAGCATTGTGGAATCATGACACTAAGTATGTTATCTGGAAAATATAATACTCTTAGGAGACTCAAGCGGCAAACTGAAGATGAAATTGCTTGTTTAAGCAAAAAGAATGATGCTAACAAATGTTTGAGTTAAGTGAGGTTTTCAATGGATGATGGCACTAAAATTGAACTATGATACAAGGTGATCTATAGGGATTCTAGATTTTTCAAATTGCCAATAGGTTCGAGTAGCTTATCAGAGAAGTTTGTGGAAAAGAGTAACAAAGGGATGAGTAGACTGGTCCAGTTGATGGTTGGAAGTGTGACTGTGAGACCAAAATCATTTTGCTCATCGAGAAAAGATAAATTTTGATAATACCTTCTGTAAATCACGGTCTTAAAGAGACATATCTATTATAGTATTGCTAATGTTTACCAATGCAATGGATGGGTATCTAGAAATCTAGACTATATCTAGATGAAGCTTTTTCAACTATCTTAAGTTTTGTACCAATAATCCTAGTGTATTGCTTTCCATAGTTGATTCAAAATTGCCGGAGAGGCTAAGCCAAACAAGTTTGGATATGTAAGATAATTATTGAGGGACGAAACCACGAAGATGAATGTTGAAATATCCTAAATTTTAAAAATGTTAATTAATTAGTGAAAATACAATTAGTTTTGAATCTAAATTAAAATCAATATTTGTAATTGAATTTGGATAAATTAGTTAAACAATCTAGAAAACTAGTTTAGCTAAATAAATTAGTATAATTAAAATGGCAACTAATTTCAAATAAAAGTAGAGATTAAATCATATCAATACCAAATATTCTTCTATCACCTACATCTACACATCCTTATCCTTCTTATTTTCAACAGGATTTTATCATAAGAATACCCACAATATCACACATAATCTTCAAGAATCTATTTTGATATTCAACTGTCCTCATCGATTCATCTTTCACCTTGACTTAATTAAAAGTCTTCTAACCCTACACATATAAACCCATCTAAAACTAGTAGAAAATTTCTTTAAACCTTTCTTAAAATAAATCCTAAAATGTTACCAACCTCCTTCAACCATCAAAACCCTCTTGGGTATCATACCCTCTATATTTTATCTATTCTTTAAATCATTAAAAATCTTACCGATCTCTATTTTTATTTTGAAATCAAGATGATTAATAAAAAAGAATTAAATTAGAGGTAAAAGGAGCATCACTCTCTTAGAATAGGATAGTGAAGGATTTGTGTCTTTTGGCTACTACAAGTAAATGTTTCTTATTAAATTGTGTTAATGAACATAAACTTAATAATAAATTAATGACTAATATAATATACACAAATATATGTACATGCTTAGGAAGGATATGTAAATGATACCTTTTAATTTTTTTTTTTTAAACCAATGACTTCGCAAAATTTTGTTCGACTTCAAGCTTTGGAAATGGAATGACGTCTGCGGGAATTAAATATAGATAATATGGTCCGTTTGGCATTCTTTTGGCTTGAATTAACAATTTGGTTTGTAATAATGTTGGATTACATTGATTTTATATGTATATGTTCATGTGTTGTGAGTCAAACTTTGTTTTCTTACGAAATTGATGTCGAACTGGACATCTTAAGCATATTGATCTAGTTGATTTTAAAAAAAAAAAATCTTGAATAAGTTCATTATAATGTATATATGATTAAATTAAATTGAAAATATTTGCTTAATACCAAATACATACGTATGTAACTATATATTGAATTGGTTTAATCAATATATATATATATAATATATATATTGAACTTGTTAATCAGAATTTGTAACCATAGATCGGAACACGAAGAAGGATTTAATAGTTAATTGAAAGGAATCGAAAAGTATAAAAACCAAGAAATATTAAAATTGATTTTACTCCTTTTGTTTTGGGATCCTAAATCTTGGTAGAAGCTTCACATTTGAATGTCGCTATCTTCGTAGAAATCATGCAGCATAGGAAAATGCAAGCATACCCTACTATATTGATGAACATCTGACAACTTATATCCGATTTATACTAAGAGTAATTTATTTAAAATAAATAAATATGATCACTAATATTAGCAAATTATAATCTAAGTAAAATAATTATTTGAGCTTGACAAATAAAAATTGTGTCGTACGTAGATGTCGAATTTAGGAATATTTTAATTAGTTTATGAATGTGAGAATATCGTTTATAATATGTGTGTATATAATGTCACGTCAACATTTTTTGTACATAGGAAATAAATTCCTATCTTGCGGAGGTTCAAATGTTCAATATTGAAATGGTAATAAGATAAATAATAACAAAAGGAACAACATGAATCGAACAAATGCAAAACATACGGAACAGCAATTCACATTTCATTTTATTTTTCAATTAAATTAATGGATGTATGATATTGTTTAATACAAATAATGTGAACCATACATATTGAAATTATTGAACTTGATTTTTGAGGAAATTATAACATATGAACATATTGTTAAAGACAGTATGTGGAATAAATGTGTCATGTCAGTGATGAGGTTAGATGTTGTTACTAATAATACATGAAACAGGAAATATGCTGAAACAGTGAAAAATTTTAAGATTATTTCGACTAACTTATGATTATGTGAGTATTGCTATTTATAAATATGTTGACATGATTGGGATTATCTTACATGAATTTGACATGATATAATGAAATATTATAGGATAGAAATAATTAATAATATTATTACTATTAGAATGAGCCTTTATAAATATTTGGGCTAGTGGAATATAAAATTTAAAGAAGTAGATAAATTTAGTACAATCCGGCTTAAATATTAAATCAGAATCCAAATTGACTAAATAACTAACTAGTAGGCTTTATAAATTAAAATGGTTTAAAAACACAACGTCAAACCCAATAATATGTTTTTTAGCCCTAGGCCTATTTACACCAAACAAAACAAATAAATCCTATCAAGTCTTCCTGGCTATTTAAGGCCTAAATCTCCCCAAAATAGCTCTATATTTGACTTGTACTTTATGGTTTAAATTCCATAATATAGTTCAATACCCTTTATCTATTCTAAGTGGACCTAGTTTTAAAATATTTAAGTCCATTATCTATTCTAGGTATTGAAATACCTAATTGGGCCCTAAACTCCTTCCATGAGCTTAAAACTTTAAAATATCCTTAACGGGCCATATAATTAGAAGGCTCAATAGTCAAATTAGGGTCTATTTAATTCCAATTAGGTTTGAATACAATTCTTAAGTCCAATAATCAATATTATTCTAATTGGACCTAATTTTTATTACAAATTCTAATTATAACCAACTTAATATCTATATTCTTTAATGGGCTCAATTCCCAAATCCTAAAGCCATTACCCTAAAAAGTGAAACATTTAGATAATTTATTACTGGCCTAATTTAGGTTTCTCAAAGGCTCAATGCATCTAAATAACAAATTCAATTCCTAAATTCAACGGGTCTAGTTCAAATCACCTAAGCCCAACTATCCTAAATAGATTCAACTCAAATATAACCCAAATGTCTTATACTATAGAAAACCTTGCATTAATTGATTAATCAATTTGACTTAAATCATTTGTTTGTATACTTTATTCTTATATAATTAATTTTGCTTGAACAGATATTTAATCAATCCATTATCTTTTGTGTGATTTTTATTGTCTACTGATACGATATCAAGTATGCGTGACATATGTGTTGTTTGCTTAGGGTAAGCATTCTCGAATGGACTAATTTCAAAGATGACCTAATAATTGAGTGTGTTGTTTATACTTATGTCGTTTAGTCGATCAAGGAACGAACAATCTTGTTAGGCAATGCTAGCATAGTAGTTAGGCACTTAGGTATTTTGTTATTGATATATTGTTGGTGGCTCAGCAGGTAGTTAATTGGGCAAATGATATTGGGATAATGTCCATTTACATTTGATAAGAAGTAGTGTCACGACTCTAATATGGGGGCCTAACAGGATTTATCTAAAGCCATCATATCACGTGTGCACCCGTAACATGAGAGCCATCTTGTATGTCAGAGTATACAAGACTCTATTTATTTATAAATATTTATTCTACAAATGATATAATATATTACAGTATTTCAACTATGGAATTTGATTTTCCAATTTCCACCAAGATCGCAGAGAATCGGTATCCCCCACCAAATAGTGAAATTGGGTTTCCAAACTACAACATACAAATTTAAAATTCATCTATTTTACATTCTAAGTTTCCATATCCTATATCTCTATCTTCAATAAAGTTTGTTGGAGAAGCTCTCTTCACACATTCCTAGCCCAATCCCAGCTAGTAATAATCCTGCACACAAAAACTGTAGGGGGGTGAGCGAACCACGGCTCAGTGATTCATTCCTCACTACTACCGGTCACGCAAGTTATCAAACATTAATTATGCACTCATGCAAATCTATCTATACGCAATATGAATGCATACGTGATGAATGCAAGCAACACATCTATGGGTCCGGAACCATAGACGATGTAGATTTACCTGTCTACACTTCAGTTGTCTCCCATACTTACCCGCATGGGACACCTCGCCTTAACCGTACGAGGCTGCCTGGTGGTTGCGTCCATCCAGACTCACCAATGCTTAACCGCCATTGGTAACAACAAATATCCCCAACGTGTTCACGTGATTTACCTGGTTATATTTAAATATATATAATGCCAATTTAATGGTCATTCTTACAATCCATCACCAATCTATGGTGAATCGCACAAGTAGACCCCGACTCGGGTAACATCTACTGCCAAAAAGAACCATCACCTATAAAGGTGAATCCGGCGGATAGACCCAAATTCAGGTAACATCTATCGCCAAGTGACCAGTGGACCCAAATTCAGGCCACATCCACTGTCACAACAATACTCGGAAATGTCCCATGTTTATCTCATAAACTCTTTTAGTATAAATTCTTCCTCTTCAAAGGATATAAAAATAACCTGGAATATTCCAAGTCGATTTCTTTAAAATACATTTTGAAATACTTTTTATGTCAAAATTGGGACATTTCCTACAAGGGGATCAAGCACATGCGACAATATCCAATTAGTTTAGTCGAATAATTATCTTTATCCATTTATGCAGGTGATCATGCGGATGATAACACTCACATCAATCAGTCATTCCATACAAGCAATACAATCAACATAACAGCAAACAATAGCAATCACAAGCAAATAGTAGATCTTTAGAATTCCCTCACCTGTGGTCCTCGCTAAGCTACTGGCAGTCCGGAATTGATCTATTTTCCTATGAAAGGAAATAACAGAAATTTATTATTGGATTATTTCTGTAAGAGAAGTCTTCCTATAATTTAAAGGTGTAGATCTCTATCGTCGGATATTAAATTAAATCCGTTATATTAATTATTCTATCATTCAATACTTTAATTGAATCTTTATAGGTGCTGAACTATTCTGTATCGGTAATTGATACAGTTTTTATTAAGGTTTTAATCCCTATAGTAGAGGATATTTATCTGTATTTTGTTTCTCTTGATCTCTATATTTTTAATTAAGGAGTTTGTCTTTACTTTAAGTTCTACTGCTTTTGGTAGAAGATTTTTAGTTATTAATTCTTTGCCTGTCAACCTTATCTATCTCTTAAGTTAGTATTGTTATTTATTTAAGGGTATATTGTATTATCTATATCTTTCAAAAGTTACAAAAATCATATGTAGATATATCAAATTTTTATTATATTCACTTTTATTTTTATTGCAAAACAAGCTAAGTGTAATACTATAATATTATTAGTAATGTTAGTATTGAAAAGTCAATATCAGTATTAGTATTAAATATAAGTATAATAATAACAACAATTTTTGGATAGCTAGTAAATAATACCATTAGTGACAAAATAGAATTGATGATAGTATAAATATAGTGACTTTAACGTAAAATAACAATATTAATAACTCTAATGAAAATATTAATAATACGGAATACTATAAACGGTAGTAATAATAATAGTACTAATCATAACTATATTAATAGAAATAACAGTAATATTGATATAGGTTCAAAAGTGAAAACAGAGTGAATTTCTATTTGTGATTTCTTATTAGTTTTAAATCCGATTTCGTTGTATAAATAGTTGATTTGATAGTACCCGAAGAGTACTTTATAGTAGTGAAATTATTTTCAAGAAAAGAGACTTGTATAATTTTTAAATTTATGAATAACATGCATAGGTTTCAAGTGAATCCTAACAGTTGTAGTCCAAACTTGTTTTGATCATATCTAACTCATTTCTAATCCGTTTTCGATGAATAAATAGTAGTTTTCATAGTATTTTCCGAGTACAATCCATTAATGGTGTTAGTTTTATCAAATAAAGTCATTAAAGGGACGAAAAGTACAAGAACAGTCCGCTCTGTTCGTGTAGATCTGGCAGCAGAAATTTCTTTTTTTGTTTTTGTAATATCTTGTTCGTTTCTTATCCGTTTTTAACAAATAAATAGTCGATTTCATAGGATTTTTCGTGTTCTTTCCATTGGTGGGGTCGTTTTTGGCTTTAAATAACCACATCAATACAGTTTATTCATTCTTCCCAATGGTCTTCATGAGTTATTAAAGTTCAACTTAGTTTGTTGTAATTGAAATATGGTTTTGGTTTTCCTTTTCTAAGAATTGAATTTCTACACTTATAAATTTTCAAGTTGATGCATTTATCTCCTAAATAGTCTAATTAAAATCAATATACTATTAGATTAATCTTATTAAATTTATAAGACGAATTCTTATAAAGCAACGTAACGAATATTTAAACTTAATGTAATCCTTACCTTGATTGGATAATAGATGGGGTTTGACTCCTTCTTCTTGATAGGATAATAATCTAAAGAGGAAGTTAAGAAGATAAGTGACTAAGGAAAATTAATCTAGTTAACTAGCATGTATGTTTATTCTATTTTCTTACCTTGTTGAGTTTTAAATTCCAACTTTGGATCTATGGTAAACCAAGGTTATTTAATTTGGTTTTGATGTTGTTTAAGGAAGGGGTTTGGTGTTCTTAAAGTGGTTGATATTTACATAAAAGATAGGAAGGAAAAACAAGGGTTTTCTACTTGGTTTTAGGTCTCTTCAAAGCTGTCCAAGTGAGGGAAACACCAAGGAAAAGGGCTGTTTGGATTTCCTTTTGTAGCTAAGTTTTTAGAGTAGATTTGTGGGAGTTGAGAGCTAAATTTGTGGCTAACTCAAACCTATATATATGTACTAATGTTAGGTTAGAGTTAGGACAGAAAAGTGGGCATTTTGGACTTGGGAAAATACAAATTCCACTGTTATTCTCAGGTAGAATTGAAATGTGAATTTAAGACGAATTTTGGATGAATTTATGTGAGATTTGTGGCTGATTTCAAGGGGAATTAAATGTGTTTGTTTGGTAGTTAATAAAGGTTGTTCATGTGTGTAAAATAGGGGCTCAAATTGCAAGAAAAATCGGGTCAAAATCGTGTGAAAACAAAGGCCAAAAATCAAGGTTTTTACTGCAGTTTTTGGTTTGTTGTTTTCTATCTTAGTTTGCATAGATTTTCATCAGATTTTTTGTCTGTTGTTTTCTAACCAATAATTGGTGTTTGTAGTGTACATTTGGGGGCTTTTAATTGGTGTTTAATTAGTCAAAAATATCAGCTCAACTGAGCCTAGGAATTTAAAAATCGGAGCTCAATTTGCTGCTATATTCTTGTTGATTTGTTCCCTGCTGCAGCTACTCTGTTCCACGGTGATACAAGCTCCTATTTACAGCTGTTTACCCTGGAATTCAATATGGGATTCTTGTGTATTTAATGTGAATTATGGTTGAAGCTTTTGGATTGGTTAGGGTGTCATTATCAAGTGTTAAATTGGAGCAAAGTTGGATGTAAGTTAAGCTTGCTGCAGTTGACAAATCCTTCCCTGCTACAACGTGAAGAAGCTGCCCTGTCCCAGCCGAAATTCCAAAATGTTGCAGCCAATACTTTGAAGTTTGGACCAAAATTGAATTTGTGTTGGGTTGTTCTTTACATGTCATTTTCATTAAGACCTTTGGGGCTTCAACTGGTGTGAATTGGAATGTAAATAGCGGCTGAAAAGAATGTGATTCCAGCAGGAGTTGTAGACGTAAATTCAATTCCAAGAGCTTTTATTCAACGTGGAAATGTCGTTGCCCTTTGTTTCCAGCTGGATGTAGATGCGCGGGAGAAAAGCTGGGATGTGCTGCCGTGACGTGATGCTGTCCGTGCTTGGAGAAGGTGCTGTAGCGCGTGAGAGATTTTGTTCGGTCATCAGCTGCCGTCTTGTGCATGGGACGAATTCTGTTTTGCTTCGGTCTGTTGCTCGTGAAGAGCCGTGCGAGGGGTGAGCTGCTGCGCGTGGAGTGTAGATTTATCTTGCTCGAGAATTCCTGCTGCGTGCGCGTGAGAGCTCTATGTCTTGCGCGTGGACAATCCTCTTGTATCGGTCCTCTGCTTCACATGGAATACACAATATGGCTGCGTGGAAGAATTTCCGTTCGGTGGTTTCATGTGCTGTGCGCGTGGAAGGGGCCTGTTGTGCGTGAAAAATGGTCTTCGTCGTGCTTTAGTATTTTCCAGATTTCAGTCCGTGATTTGTCTTCATCATTCGTTTATATATATATATATATATTAGTTGATTAATAGAAATTAATTAAATTATTTTTATTAATATTAATTTATAAACATATGTTTATATTCGTTACGTACAAGTTTCTGATTTCGAGTTTACACAATTAATTATTTTAAGTACTTTAACTTACACAATTACATTTTTCAAGTTCAATAGATTGATTTAGGAACTAAGTCTTAATAAATTCATAATTCCTAACAAGTATGCTAGCAGGTTTGAAATTTTTTATTTTAAATTTAGATTAGTCATTATTGATCGGTGTTGGTATCCATTATGTATTTATAATCCTAGTAATTCATTTTTAGATTATCGTACTATACCAAAAAGTACTGTTAATAGATTGTATTTATCGGGTTTGAAATTAATCGTTTGTTATTGTGACTTAAATTCAAGGTTAACTATAATTTCTTATTGAACTAGTGATTATTTTACCAAATATTACGTTTTATTGTACATGAGTTATCTATAACAACATATCTTGTCTAGTGCTACTTAATATTGTTATTAGATTTTGAATACTATTATTTCATTAGTTAACAAACATATGATTTATTCCCAAAGTATTGAGCTTAAAGAATTCGGTAATTTTATATTAACGATTGGTTTATCGTCGTTTTATAAATTATTCGAGACCATAGAAGTTGCAGTTTTGTATTTCAAAATATTTTTATTGGTAATGGTTCTAATATTTCTATCTAGAATCAAATTCATTCTTTATCATTTTTAAATCGAGAAAAATTGGGAGTGATTTTTACTACTCGTTCCAATTATTCAATATAATTCTATATTACATTTTAGTATTTGTTATAATTAGATTACGAAAAATTTGGGGGATTACAAGTAGTATAAGTAGTTCACGATTATGGGTTCGATTGAATGCATATCACTATGGACTGAAATAAATGAAGATGCGTAATGACTGTAAGCCATAGACAAAGCTATTACCTAGAATGTTCCTATAGGAGGTTAAGGTATTTAGCCTATCGTAATTAACCCCTTAAGCAGTTGCTCTTCAGGATTCCCATATTCCTATGGCTTGTTATCCAAGAGTGAGACTGTTTTGCTTTAAATAAAATCTATAAGTTGGTGGTTGTTACATTAATATAGTTTAGGTACGTATGCCATACCACATGTGCTTGGTTGTTGTGTATTAGGTTTCGACTCAGTCTTTTACTTTTTCAGGTGATGACAATTTCAACTTGATGTTTAAGTGTGACTTAGGTATGGGACGTATTTGTTCAAGTTTGTTGACAAGTGAAGTGGTTAAGAATGCTATATTATTTGTATTTCTTACATGAAAAATTGTAGTTATCTTTTCAAACTTGTCTTTTCATTTGAAGGCTTAGTTTAAGTTATGGTTATATAATCCTTTATCAAATACCTTAAATGGATAATCACTTATCTTTGGTATAGTTTTCATTTTTCTGCTATACATAACTATTTTCAAAAACTAAATAAACTATTTCAATTTCTAAAATTGGTTAGCAAATAATCACGATAAACAAATAGTTTAGGTACTCTTAGCATAATGCCTAACTGTTATATGTGGCAGAACTGAATATGCCTTGACCACATTCAACCCATGATAAAGGTCTAGATGCATTAAATTTGGAAGAAACAAACATAAAAGAACCAGTGGACCCATATAGTCCAGTATTTCCTAGATCTAAAGATTGCAGATTATGGAGGAGAATAAGGTAGCTAGCTTTATTGATGTTGCCCAGCAACCTACAATTATACATATCAAGGCAAATGACATTGCTTACTATGTTGTTATAGGATATTCCATTCCATTGACATTAATAAATTTGCTTACTCCAACCTAGTATGCTAGCTATATTGTAGGAATCTCCAAATTGTAGCAGGGCATTCTGTTGCATGCCATAATAGGCATGTCCTTTATGATAGGAAGAGACGATGCATGGACAAGTTGTAAGAAAGAGAAGAAGATATATAAATTTAGTGCAAAAGCTTCCTAAACCACATGATCCCATGGTTATTTTGCTATGACTAGGAAAATGAGGAAGGTTTATTTAGAAAATATAGTTAGGATTAGGATTCTGCAATAGGCATTATAAGGGAACTGAGAGAAATTAAAGGACACGCTTGTTGTGGCATGTAACAGAATGCCCTGCTACAATTTGGGGATTCGTATAATATAACCATCATATTGGGTTGCAGTAAGAAAGAGAAGAAGATATATAAGTTTAGTGCAAAACCTTCTTAAACCACATGATCCTATGGTTATTTTGCTATGACTTGGAAAATGAGAAAGGTTTATTTAGAAAATATAGTTAGGATTAGGATTCTGCAATAGGCATTATAAGGGACTGAGAGAAATTAAAGTAGACTAGACTTTAAAAATGAGAAAACTTATACCTTTGAGCCCCTCATTGAACACACTCATTACAGTATTGGAAGTTTTATTGTGAAGGGAAAAAAGATATTGAACTTATAGATACGTAGCAAGTTATTACATTTTTTATTATATCTTCAGGCTCGTGAACCTTTAGATTTTAACTTTCGAGTTTAAACACTCCATCACCTTCCTGTTAACACTCGACCTTATACAAATAATTGCACTTGATTAGTCTTAAATAGCCATATAGTACAAGTGTCCTTAACGTGGACTTCATTACAAATACCTAAATATGCCTTAAAAGAGACCATGAACTTTCAAGTCGGCGTTTGCATTGTAAGTGAATTGCATTTGAATCAATTCAAATAACATACAATACAAAATGAAACAACAAAAATTGCACATTGTTTAATGAAGATATCTTGATGTGCTCTTGTTTATATTATGCATTTCCCTGTTGCTGATGTCTAGGGAGAGAAAATAGAAGATTGGAAACCACCAATTTTTCATTGAAAAATGATAATATATTAGTGAAAGTAGGCAATAGATTGCAGTTGTCAAGTCTTTCCACTTAAACATCTTTATAAATTATTTTGATTTTCCCATAGTTGCTATATATTTTCCACATGTAAGTAATCGTCAAATATTCAATCATATTTCTTTGCCCTTGGAATAGGTTTGTCCTCTACCTTTAAATAATAAAAGGAGATTCTAAATGTAATTTGAACTATCTTGACAAAAGTGATCTTGAGAAGAGCTTGGTTAATAAGTGCTCTAGACACAAGTAATTGCTTACAATTAAAATTTTTAGACATATCTATTTTTTGAAATTTCTTTATTTGACATTTTAATTAGCGTTTAGAACATTTGTTAAGAATAATTACTCGAAAGATGAGTCTTTATAGATAACCATTGTTTTGAGGTTTTAGTAGCAACATATGACAATACACGTTTTCTAAAATTTATAGAGAGATAAAAATATGTTTTAAGAGTTGAATTGACTTGTTTTTACCTCATCAATTTATTTATAGAAGTATAAATTTTACCTTTTATTTTAACCTTTCGTCATAACATGTCCAATGGTGTTCTAGGCTTCTCATCATGTCCATGAAGAAGCATGGTAAGTTTAGTTTTTAGAGGAAATAAAATTCTCACTTAGTTGATAAACATATGCAATTCGAATTCCATTTTCCTTACCATTTTGCACTCTAGTTTATGAACAATAATGACATTTGAAATTATGAACTAGAATCCTTTTTATGTGCTAATAAGGAGTCTTAAATTATTATTGTGTATGAGGCATAAGGAGCATTAACTGGACTCAATATATTGTAATGTTGATAATAAAGTGGCATAAATGTACCAAAACTACAACATAAATTATTTTAAGAATGGCATGATCTAATAAAATCCAAGGATTAATAGTAGTGCTTTACGTTTGGTTTTTTTTCATTCCTGTCTTCATAACCTTTTGTAAATGGATGACTCTAAAAAAATTAAAGATCAAGACATACCAAACTTAGAAGCATATCAACCTTAAAAGAATTGAAAGGCTAGCAACATAGCATTCTATGTAAGGCCTAGACCCTAAAAAACATTCTTAACATAACACAAGCGATTTAAGGCAAATCTCTTTACCAAATTTATCCTCATGAATTTGTATACTTTTTAACTAGTATTTTTCTATAATAAACAAGGCAACAAGGGATGCTTTTAGAATCACTCAAATGGTAATTCACTATAGAGACTAAGTTCTTAAGCTAAAGTGCTTTGCTAATGTGGTAGTTTAGTTTGTAAAGTTTGTTTAAATGGGAAGATCTTAGAATTATGAGAAGAAGATAATTAAAAAAGGACAAAGGATATCTTAAGGATGGTTAATGTAGATTCTAAATGAGAAAAGAGGTAACGATTTATTATAGAAAATAAAAAAAAATTAGATCTACCAAGTACTAGAGCATTATTTCTGATTGCCTAGAATTGCTAAAATAATTGTAATTTTGTTCAAAGAGGAGTATGTACAGACACGTTATATTAAACAAGAAAAGCATGTTTCACTACAAGAATTTTGATATTAGGTGACGTTTGTAAAAATTACAAACGTCGCCCATCTTTTATAAGTTTAAACTCATCTTCTAAATCATAGTATTAGTTACGTTTCCAAAACATTATATGGAGCTTTTCATTTAATAATTTCCCCACCAAAAAAAAAAAAATGAAAAAATGAAATTCATTAAAGTCATCCCGCGTATTAGTCACGTTTCCAAAACATTATACGAAGCTTTTCATTTAATAATTTCCCCACCAAAAAAAAAAATGAAAAAATGAAATTCATTAAAGTCATCCCGCCATTTCGAAAGCTTCGGGCATAAGGAAAAATAGAACACACTACATTGACATGACCCTCCATCTTTTCTTTGTCCTGCATGCAACACCCTCATCTTACAAACTTCGACTAATTTCCATCATTCGTACCACCACCATCTCCGGTTGATCTCTCCGTTCCATCTCCGGCTAATCCTTCTGTTTTATCTCCGGCTACTAGGTGCCTCCATCGTATCGATTTCATCTCTGACAGTTGTGTCGAGAAGCATCGTACGAATCTTCGACTTCACAGTCCTTAATGATCTTTCATCAATGGAGACAGAACATCTAGGTTCATTCTTACATATTTTGACTTTTATTTAGCTTGACATACACATTTTTTGCTCCTGTTGCACAAATACTTATACTCTGATCAGGGCTTGCGTTTAAGGGTTGTGGGTATTTTCTTTTTGTTGCTCATGTTTCTAAAATTTGTGCACTCTTTGATTGTTAGGATGTGAGTTTATAATACTTTGTTAGTTCTTATGATGTCTTCATTCGAATGTTCTGCTACATTGTACAAATAACGTTATTTTACATAGATCACTTACTCAAGAAGATATACACTGGTACATTAGGTTTAGACTTAGTTTTATAAAGAACCTGTTCTTCTTGTGCGATTTATTGTCAACTGTTAAAACAATATGACTAGGTTCATTGATGTAAAATAAGTTCCTAATACTATCTCCACATTTGTTATTAGGTTTTTGAAGTAATACGTTATAGGAGTAGTCATCTTCTAGGATGAACTCTTCATTGTACATCACATCCATCCTACTACTGTTAAATACCATGGTACAGTCCCGAAAGGTTGATCACCTGACGATTGAATATTGTATATATATGACTAGTAATAAACCATATGCAATGTTGGATATTTGACGAATGCTTTTAACGAGGTTACAAAGAATTCTTAGAGTTGAGTAGGGAAGGATGAAGAATTTGAGGCTAGTATTGGCATTGCATTGGGTTAAAATGCTAAAGTTGTTTTTCAAATAAAATGGGCTTGAGTTAAAATCTTGCTTAAATGCCCTGCTTTTCTCTCTACCATTTTGCTTTGAAGCATGGACTCTGTAATTCTTTTCATCATAGATTTCCTACCAAACTTATCTTATATGGCTAGAGGCTGAACTGACTTGATTCATTTTCACCCCACTCCCAACATTGATTAAATACAATTATGAATATTCCTATTGGATAATTAAAGTTGTATTCAAAGTTGTGATGATTGAGTGTAATACAATGTGATGAACTACTTGAACAGAACACATAGCATAAGATGATGATGTGATGCCTTTAAAAATAATGGACAAGCCATCTATTCAAAGTGAAAATGTAGCAATAGCGATCTGTTAAAAGGCAAGAACGCTCACTATTGATTTAGAACATATTAATAAAAGCGAAAAAAAAAGAATTTTGTGGATGTTTTTCCCTCATTACATTATGTCAATGGCTGAAACATGCACTGGTTGAAGCGTTAGTGCCCGACCATAATGCTTTGTGATCCTGACATGGGGAGATTGAAGACTTTATGACCAATGCTTTGTGATCCCGACTGTTAACTGAGCTTTTTTGGATGCTTTAGATCCTAGTAGGCTGTAATGTTCATTGACAGTCCCTTCCTATTTATGCTTAAGGATTTTCTTTATTGTTATGCTGTTCAATTATAGACAATGACATCAACATGCAGTTTGGTTTAGGCTTCGGAGTGGCATGTATGGCTGCTTGCTCTTAGTCACTTTATGTTGTGGTTGTAATGTGAAAGATATCTAACATGATTTATCATTTTTCTCTTTTTAGTGATCAATTTGGATTAAAAAAAAACCATGAATCTAGTTTAGAATACTTGTATTAGTGTTCCAAGGAGGATTAGAGAGAGGCATTACAGTAGATAGGATAGAAACATTCTTCCTAAATCCATGATCAAGAAAACTAAATAAACATAGCTCAACAAAGTAAAGGAAGTAAATAAATATAGGGAGTTCGAAAGCTAACAAAAACACTTTCCAACACCTTTCCTTAAGTTAAGGTAATGATATTAGCCATTCCTAACTCTCACAACATTGATTCAAATGTCGCTTTTTGCAAAGTCTTTATAAGAACATCGACTTCTTGAAATCTTAAAGAAGATAAGTGATAGAGCAAGGACCCCTATTCAACTAATATGCTTCTTAGTGTAATCATAAGAAAAATGTGGGTAACGGTAGGAGCTGTCCTAGATTTTGTAATAGGTTTTTGCCTATGATTCCATTATGTCCGAGGCGGGAACCAAGTCTAAGCTATTCTTAAAAATTCAATGTTGTCCCTTTCTGGAGTGATTTTCATTTGTCATGCTTACAAATCGATTTGAAGTTTTATTGGAGTAAATTTATATCAATGGATTATTTCAACAAGGGGAAGTTATTGAACTTGTCATATAGGAGAACCAGTGCTGATTTTGTAGAATTATTTTATGCAACTTCTGTGTCTGTGTATAATGTTTTGGCTCCATTAATGAGTTTAAGCCCAAAATTCATTTAAAGGAAGTTATAACTTTAAAGAAGTTCTACTATCTTGATAGTGTTATTTTTATTTCGCAAATGGAGAAGTATGCTACATTTACTAGAAAAAAAAGGATGATTTTTTGAAAAAAAAGAAAGACAGAACAGCTGAAATCCTAGTTTCCATTGATATTTGTAATTTGCTAAGTTAGTTATCAAGTGGTTTGACACCATCAATGCACCAATTTTAACTTCTGATGCAATAAATGGTTCAAAAAGGATGAAAAACAAGCTACATAATTTCTCCGACAGACCAAAAATACAATTTTGCAACTGAAGCTGATGCAGATCAGTTGTTGGCTATCACTGTCACTGTCCCCCATTGTTATTCTTAGAGTATAAAGGGCCTATGTAGATAGATGCATTAAGCTCAGCCAAAAAGGAAATAGAAATTTGTCATACAAAACTTACTAGTAATACTTTATACATTGCATATAAAGCATATTTTACATAATTCTTTGTGCCAAATGTTTCTTTTATCCAAATTGGAAACTCATCAGCCAACTTGAGGTTTGGTTGTATTACTTGTTCTTTATAACTGTCATGTTAAAACTTTATTAACTTTACATATTGTTCCACTATACTAAGATTGTGTCTATCATACTTTCATGTAATTGCATATGATCTATGCCTTTCCTTTTCTGGGGATTTATCTACCAACTATTGAACTGCATACCTTATATTTTTCCTCCAGCTGTAGCCACATTGTTGATATAGCAGCAGGTTGTCCTAGTTCGTTTGTCTGATTAGTTAGCCACATTGGTTGATATAGCAGCAGGTTGTCCTAGTTGGGTTGTCTGATTAGTTTTCTGCAATGTAAATACCAATTTAAGTATGACTTGGTTAATAGTTTTTTACTTGTGTTAATCAACCAAAAAAATTTTCTAGCCATTTTCATGTCTTTATCTGTACTCAAAATTTGTTCAGTTAGCTTAGTGACTAAACTCTCTCTTATAGTACTATTTCTAGAAATTTCAATAGGCTATTTCTGGAATAGTCAGCAGGGCAGTAGATCGGGGGTAATGGGGAAGAGAGAGAGAGGTTTATAGGCAGTGGCTAAGCTAATGGTAATGTTGGGGTAGAGGTTGTTATGGCAAGGTGGGGCTGATGAATGTCTACTCTTTTTTGTTCCTTGGCCCCCTTTTCTTTTTATCTTCATTATAATTTTCTTTTATACTTTACAGAACATAACACATCAAAATTAACACATACACATTTGTAGAAAGTGCATGCAGCTTTTCTAAAAAATGCATTTCAAATTACTTAGAATTGCTACTGTGTAGACATAACACCTTGTGGTTCATTTGTTAATTAAAGTTTGTAAATTATGCAGTGGTTTATTTGGCTCTCTGAGTTGAAACCTCTTTAATGTCTTGAGTAATTTCTCACTTTCTATAGATACTGAAGGAATCTGAGGATATAACTAAACTATACAGTCAGTCAAATTTATGTTAGGCTTAGGATGTGGAATATGGGATCCAAATTTGCAAACGAATATACTGTTCCTTCTTTTCTGTTTTTTTTTCAGCCTAAATAAATTTAGATTCAAGTTATAGTTATATTAGTCATACTTTTAACAAGTATTAGTTGCAGACAAGAAAAAGAGCTGGTTTCCTTCACCAACAAATTGGTTGTAGTTATATATTTTATGATAAGTGCTATTTCTTATAAATTCTGTGATGGGATGTTAAGATGGATGCAATTTATAACATTTTTTAACTAATTATTTTATGTTCTAGGGACCTATATGATGTGTATTTTATTTGCTAGAAACTGTGATAGTGGATTTATAGTCCGGACTCTTTACATTGTGTTTCTGTCTCATCTGTGCAGGAAATTAAGGCTACCTTGTCTAGAGATTCATGTTCTATTCGAAGAGATGCTTCCTCTCAGAACTCAAGGGCAACCACAGTAGGCATTTTAAAGGATTACAACTGACTTCAAGTCTTGATTTTCGTCTTTATGTTTTCAGTGATTTCATCATTTTTGTTTGAATATTCCCACAAAGCAATTTTTGAGCTTCTTTGCTGATTTTCTTTTCGATTGATGGAGGTCTTGGATTGCTTCGAGCTGCAGTCAGATGCTAACATATTTCTAGAACTGGTCCCCGGTTTCCCAAAGGTAAGAAATTATTATATTTTTGAAGAGGTGATAATCATTTTATTTTGATTGAAATGTGAACTAATACACAATATCTTTTCTTTCTCCCAATTTTTTCATTGTTTTGCAGTCACATGCTTCACAGATCTTTGCGTTTAAGTTTCAAATTTATCGGAGGGCAGAAGTAAATGGTCCACTGCCACTTAGGCTCTACAAGCTAACCGCATTACTAGTGAAGAAGTTTTTATTCATCTTGTTAGTGTGTGAGTTTTCTTCATTGACTTTTTCTTTTGGTTATTAGTACATGATTTCTTTCGTAATTAAACCTCATCATTTCTCTTCGTGATGCAACGAGAATGCTTGTATTATATAACGAAATACTAGGAATTTTCGCATGCCCTCCGTGTTATTCTTGCTTCATCTTCCGTGTATTTTCAGATAAGTGGAAAAAATCAGGAAAAATTACAATCTGAATTTGCACACAACTTCGCGATAATTCCACTATCTTAATGAAGACGATATGACATGGTATTATTAATTGTATTGTGATTTCTCCAGATAAGAAGCTGAAACAATAACTTATCACATATTGTACATTGCATGAACATATTTTTAGGTCTTATCAAGGGATTTGAAATAAATAATTCATATATAACATCAATTGTCGGCATAGTCTAGGGTATGTTTGGATAGTGATGCGGATCAAGAAAATAACAAGGAAGATATGACAGATTTTATTTTATTGGGGTAAATTTGATTTAGTTATTATTTATTAGATTTAATTTTAATAGAATTTGATATGATTGATATCTTATTGATGTAGGACAATGTAAGGAATAGCTCTTATAAATATGATGTAGGGCAATGCGAGAAATAGCTCTGTACTAAATTTGATATAGGATAGAGAGATTTGATTTAGTTATTATATCATTTTTTTATTAGATCTGATTTTTATTAGAATTTGATAGGATTGATATCTTATTTTAAATATCAAATCTTTTAATTTAGATATTATTTTATCCTATATATGGATTTTTATTTCTATTCCAAGTAAGATGTTTAGATGCATTTTTTAAAAGTTAGAATCGCCATTATGAAGAATCAATTATTCAGCCTTTAAGGGAGAATTCAATTGCACCATTAAGTAAGTGGAATTGTGATTCCATTCTATACTCTTTAATAATTACTATTACAATTAAGTTTTTATTTTCTTACACATTTATTGTTCATAGTAATTACTGGAGATTTTTTTACAAACATCATATCAATTTAATTGCATTTGATGATATCTAAACAAAAAGAATCAATTTATAAATAAGCTGCTTATTAACATTCCTTCTATTCCAATCAATTCCATTCCAGACAATTCATATGGACAAAACGGGAGACAACTAACGTTCTTCGTTACTTATATATATATTAACAATTTTTCCTTTCATATATTAGACATTTGGCAAGTTAAAAGAAGTTATCGTCTTTAATATATGGTTCTATCTTAAGACAAACTATGCATTTGATATGACACACATGTATTGTACTATCCATTGGTGACTAAATAAACCAATAATATTTGGATATACAATAATTCATTAAAAAAAAAATCCTCTTTATCTTTTCTCAAATACCGTATGCATTCCTTACCTTAAAAATGCCTGCCATCATGTTGCTCGCCAAAGTAATATATATACAAGAACTAATGACTCAACCACATTCAATACTGATATATAAGTACGTTTTCTTTATTCATTGTTTCGGTGAAGTTATATATAAATATGTATGATTTAAAATAAATTGTTTTTATCATTCTAACACTATCAAATTTCTCAAAAGATCCAACACATTAAATATGGATATGATTCTCTATCTGTAATGCACGTTTTAATAATCAATTTATTTGATACATGACGTAACATCATATCTCAAGCTAGCTCATTTGTTTGAAATATGGAAGGCTAAATTAGATGGCATTGATTGAACACGGCATTCTCTTACACTAAATATGAAGTAGGGCAATGTGAGAAATAGCTCTGTACTAAATTTGATATAGGATAGCAGAGATTTGATTTAGTTGTTATATCTTTTAATTATTAGATCTTATTTTATTAGAATTTGATAGGATTGATATGATTGATATCTTATTGATGTAGGACAATGTAAGGAATAGCTCTTACACTAAATATGATGTAGGGCAATGTGCTATATATATATATTTACTTACTTCTATAGGTAAAAGATTCATCAAAGTGCATGACAAGGAGCATCAATGTTTAACTACTCCACATAATATCTCTCTTTCCACTCATTTAAAAGGCATGTGGACGATAATATAAACTAAACTAATGAAAACCTAGGAATACTTATGCAATCATTGTCATGTTCATCATAGGAGAAAGACTAGAAAGTGTGCTAATATTTAGCTCAAAGGAAATTTCTTTCTTTCTTAATTTTGATCTCACTTGTATGAATTCATCCAAATAAATTTCTCACCTAACTTTGGAACTGCATATTGAAGTTGCTACACAATCCTTGCAACTACACTATCTGATGCATGTTTAAGATAAGTGTACTAGATTGTTAATTATTGATTACAATGACTTTATTCATTTTATTAAACAATATTTTCAATCTTATAATTCTATTTTTCTATAGGTTCTCTTACAATATATGGATAAAAATTGGATGAGTTGTGACATCGGAAGTGAAGAGTACCAACGAGGTGTAGAATTTTTTGTTGCATACATGCGATTGAAATATGGAGTAAACACGGAGTTAAATTGTCCATGTAGGAGATGTTTAAATCACAATTTGTACAATGTGAATGTGATTAGAGCACACTTGCTTGTAGATGGTATAGACATAAATTACAATTGTTGGATATATCATGGTGAGAAGCCGACTGTTGAATTGCCTAATGGATGTCGTGGTAGAATTCGTCATGTGGAGAGTGAAACGAGACCCATTGTGGAGGAGTACGATGTGGCAAATGATGATGAAATTGATGGATTTGATGAGATGCTTGATGATTTAGGGGCATTTGTTGCCAATCAAGAGGAAGATTCATGCGCTGGGGATGGCTTCAATATTCCGATGGATTTTTTAGATGGATTAAGAGCTGATTCACATCAAGAGCTCTATCCCGGGTGTAAGTTTTCAAAGTTCTCCTTTATTGTGAAGCTTCTCCACTTGAAAGTATATAATAAGTGGACGAATAAGTCATTTGATATGCTGCTACAACTTTTGCATGATGTGATACCTAATGGAGAATCTCTTCCCAAGTCATACTATCATGCAAACAAGTACTTAATGGGGTTAGGTATGGGTTATCATGTATTCATGCATGTAAATATGATTGTTGTTTATTCTGGGGTAGCAACAAGCATCTTACCAATTGCCCTACTTGTGGTACTTCTAGATATAAGATATCCACGGGGTCTAAGAAGCCCATTCCTCATAAGGTTCTACGTTACTTTCCAGTAAAACCAAGGTTGCAACGTCTTTTCATAAATCCAAAGATTGCTCAAAAAATGCGTTGGCATAAAGATGAACATAAGAGACAAGAAAACATGATGGGTCATCCAGCAGATGGGTTGTCTTGGATTAATTTTGACATTGAATATCCAGAGTTTGCAAAGGATAGTCGTAATGTGCGGCTAGGGTTAGCCAGTGATGGTTTTAATCCATTTGGTACCATGAGCCAGTCATATAGCATGTGGCCTGTGGTGCTCCTTACATATAACTTACCACCATGGATGTGCATGAAGAAAGAGTATTTCATGATGCCGTTGTTAATCCCAGGGCCCAAAGCCCCGGGGAAGGAAATCGACGTCTACATGCAACCTTTAATCGATGAGTTGAATGATCTTTGGGTCAATGGACTATGGACATACGATGCGTACTCAAAGTCATCTTTTAAAATGCATGCTGCATTGATGTGGACCATCAATGACTTTCCAGCATATGGGAATTTGTCTGGGTGGAGCACAAAAGGATACAGTGCTTGTCCCGTATGCGAAGACCAAACACCATCAATAAGACTTAATAGCAAGATTGGCTATGTTGGTCATAGGATGTGGTTGCCAATGGAACATAGGTGGAGACGTAGCTTAAAATTTGATGGAATGCGTGATAACCGTGAAGCTCCTGAACTATATTCTGGTGAAGACATTCTTCACCAATTACACACGATGACAGATGTGGGTATGGGAAAGCATCCAGGGAATGCTAAAAGAGTCCGTCGTGTTCACGGATTCAACTGGAATAAAAAGTCCATATTCTTTCAATTGCCATATTGGTCAAAATTAAAGCTTAGACATAATCTTGATGTCATGCACATTGAGAAGAATATTTGTGAGAATATAGTTCACACAATGCTTAGGGTTGAAGGGAAAACAAAAGACACTTATAAAGCTAGGCTTGATCTAGAGGAGCTTGGTATTCGGAAGGAGCTACATCTACTAAAGCATGCTGATGGAAAGTATTCAATGCCTTGTGCAAGTTATGCATTGAGTAATTCTGAAAGGAAATTATTTTGTCAATTTCTGAGGAATGTTAGATTACCTGACGGTTATGCATCACACATAGGTAAGTGTGTGGACAATTCATGCTCAAAGCTTTCGGGTATGAAGAGCCATGATTGCCATGTGTTGCTTCAAAGGCTATTACCTATAGGTATTCGTGGCTTATTGCCTAAAGATGTCACCACAACCATATCCGAGCTTGGAACCTTTTTTGAGAGATTGTGTCGACGCACGTTGAATGTTGAAGAGTTACAAAAGATGCAAAGCGACATTGTCACAATATTGTGCAAGCTAGAGCTAATCTTTCCACCTGCCTTTTTTGATGTTATGGTGCATCTAGCTATCCACTTACCTCAAGAGGCCCTAATGGCTGGACCTGTTGCTTACCGTTGGATGTATCCTATTGAAAGGTACAATGTGGAGACAATATATTTATCTTTATGTTACTGTTTGATTTTTTTTCTATTAATGGAGATTTTACATTGTAGGTACTTAGGCTCCCTAAAGCAATTTGTTCGAAATAGAGCTTATCCAGAAGGTTCAATGCTGAAGCTTATGTTGTACATGAGTGTTTGACCTGGTGCTCACTTCACTTAGAGGATATGGAGACAATATTTAATCGTCCAGATAGGAACCACGATTCTTTAGAAGATGGTGGCTTGGATATCTTTACAAATAGAGTTGGATTTATTTCTCCACCTACATATGTGGTATTAACAGATGAAGAGATTGAAATTGCTAAATGGTACATTATGAACAATTGTCAAGAGATGCAACCTTATCTAGTGTATGTGATAGTCAGCAAACCATTTTTTATTGTTAGTAATCTATTAAGATATGTGTGTATTCCTTAAGCAAAGGCAATTTGTGTTGCAGTGAACATAAAGATATTTTGCGCTCACAATATGGTGATGACATAGATGAGCGCACAAAAGGGAATTTGGTCTATGGTTTATGAATAAGGTAAATATAATAAACGAACTCCACGTGTACTTACATACACTATAATTAAAGGAGGTATAACAAAATATAATTGATGTTCTATTTTAATTGTCATTACTGCAGATGAGTATGTTCTATGATAGTGATGACTTGGTCATCAGTGCATTATATGCATTATCACTAGGACCCGATTCATGTTTCAAGAGATACAACAAGTTGATATATAATGGCGTGCGATTTCATACATCAGAATTTGATGATAGGAAGAAGACTCAGAATAGTGGAGTGCTTGTAGAGGGAAATCAAGGAGACATGGAAGTTGAATTTTATGGCGTATTGTCAGATATATACGAGTTTACTTACGTTAGAAACAAAAGAGTGATCTTATTTAAATGCAAGTGGTGGGACACTAACATGCGAAATGTTCGAGTTGATGACAACTTTAAATGCATTAAGATTACTCGTACTTGGTATGAAAATGACCCATATGTGCTGGCATCACAAGCTAAGCAAATATTTTATGTTGAGGACATGAAGCTAGGATCTGAATGGCGTGTAGTGCAACAGTTTGAGCATCGCCACATATATAATATAGAATCGCTAGAAGGTGATGCAAATTTATTAACTGATGTGGAAGCTCGTTTAGCAGATGAGATCTTAGATGGACATTCCATAATAAATGGTGATGGAGGAAATGAGCAACATCTGGTAATCGATTGTGATGTTGATGTGCTATTGAGGGTTGATGTAGGTCATGAGATTGTTGATGGGGATGTTATTGAAAGAACAGTTCAAGCATCTGAACAAGTAGGGCATGATGCTGTTATTGAATGTAGTGAAGATGAGGATGAAAATGAGGAAATGGATGACACACTGGTGGATTATGATAGCAGCGATGAAAATTGTAAGGATATAGGTTTTTTTTTTCTCTCTTTTTCCTTTTTAAAAACTTTGCCCACTTGCATTTACACAGTCAATTTTTTTTTTCTTTTGAGTCTATGCTAATTTCATTAGCTTTTACATGTTGAATGACGAGTTGCAAAGTTGTTATGTTGTCTATTACTAACTTATACCTCTTTTCTTTGACTGTAGGATTGCAATGGCTGGTGGTCGAAGGAATGTTCAAAGGAGGGGAGGGAAAGCTAAACGGGATGCCCGTCTACCCATTCGCGATGAGTCGGACTCTCATCGTTCTAAGGATGATATGCGCCAATCACCACTAAACAACCATCCATCTAATCCTTTGATAAACTCCTCAGGTATTCCATCTAAGTATATCATTAAAGTAGAATAAGTTTGTTTAAATTGTAATACAAATTGCTCCTTTTTTATACTATAGCCAATGAAACTCCATGGTCAAGGTATTAACAGTACACAAGCATATGCATCCATGGGGGGCAACAATTCAGCTAATCGTACCCACACCTTAGGTAAGTTTTCAATCCAACTGCATTAGATTGATAATCAACTAGCTTGGGCAGTAGCTAATTCTTTAGCTATGAAACCACTTGTCATTGTCTATTGCACTCTTTTAATTATTTTTTTTCATTTGGATTAATGAAAAATATTAAAAACCAACCAACAAAAACTTCCATGTGAACTTTGAAAACCCCTATAACATAAGGGTTCTTTTTTTATATGAGTCATTTCAGTCAATTCTAGCTACCGTTGTTATTTTACCTAAAAGAGTAATAATTTTTTTTTCTCTCAATAAACTTAGTTTGAAAGGAGAATGATTTTTATGAACTTGGGATAGAGCTATGGAATTTCAAGTCTCTACTCCGTAAATTCTATATGGTATTATTTTGAGTTCACTTGTTTATTAAAATACAGCAAATGACACTCCATGCGGTCAACATGTCAACAATAGTCAAGCATATGCATCCTCGGTGGGCAACAATTCAGCTAATCATATCCACGCTCCATGTAAGTTTTCCATGCAAATGTATTACACCAATAATGAAATACCATGAGCATTAGCTAATTATGTAAATATGAGCTTTAGTTGCATATACTAAATCAAAGTAACATGCAACAATGATTATAAAAGCTTGAATCAGGTGCAAGAACTTCTCTTTAGCGGAAATCTAAGAAATAATCATAAATTTTATTATAATCTTGATTTGGGGTTTTTTATTTGATTGCCTGAAACATGGTGATTTTATAGGAATCGATTGCAAAAGTCAATTATATTTGTAGTGGTCTATCATAATGTGGTATTTTTGTTCCAATATGGTACTTTTAAAGTATTAACTATACTTTTTTTAGTTCCAACTTTGTCAAATATGGTATTTTTTATATAGTATAATATCATTGTAATGCGGTACTTCTTTTGAGTATCTACTTCATTAAGATGTTGTATTTTTATCGTAATATGGTATTATATCGTTCTACTATGGTATTTTAAGATGGTAGTCAGTAAAAGCGATCAATTGTAATGCCAACCCTTAAGCTATACTACTGCAATACAAAGCTATTGAAATTATTATTACTTGAAAGTGATTGAAATTTTTAGTTTGATTTCCATTTTGTAATGATTTCGTTAAATCTGTTTATTGCCTGGGTAAGTTGACAAGGAAAGAGGAAGTGAAAACTCATTTCTTCTCATATAAGACCGGACATGTGCCTCACCCAAAGCGTGTTTCCTCATACGAACACAATTATTTCATTTTAAAATCGTCATTGAAGTCTTTGCACTAAATTTCTTCTATTACTCCTCGTTGTTTTCTAATTTAAGTTGTTATACGCTTGCGTGCCTTGTTGTTCTAAGATGGGTTCAATAACGAAAACATCAAGTGCTGAAGCATCAGATATTGATTCATCAAACCAATGAAAAAAACCCCAAATCAAGATTCCATTTATGGAATACTGCAAATAATCCACCATTTATGTGAAGAAAAGATTAATAGAACATTATATGTCATGTTTGATATACATATAGCAAATCATATGATATTGAAAGTGTATGTGTTAAAATTTTACAAATACTTCACATGCAACATGTAAATACCAAAAAAATAAAAAATAAAAAACCAAATAGACAATATGGAACAATGTATGTGGGTGTGTGTGTGTAATGGATGTCCTTCCAAAAGCACTTATTTTCATTGCTATATAAATTCTCATAATATGCATATATTTGATCTACCCCGGTGGTATATAGTGCTATTTATTTGGATTTTCCTTTGTGCTCTCAAGCTTCATAAGTCTGCCTTCCATTTCATAGTGAACTCAACATGGTAAGATGAGTAACATATGTCATACAAATAGTATTGTGTAACATGTCATATAATTCTCACACGGGAATAATATTGTGTGACATATCATAAACTGCAGCAAATGACACTCCACGTGGTCCAGATGTCAATAATTGTCAAGCATATGCATCCTCACAGGACAACAATCTAGCTAACCATACTCAATCTGTAGGTACGATTTTAAACACTCATTTTTAATAATACAAAGCTTCAAGCAAGATAAGTAACATAATATAATGTACTTGTGCCTTAATATATATGTACACATGCATTCCCCATTGTTGCCTTTTTTTCATCTTATATTTATTTCCTTCTTTTGTATTTTTATTTCCTTACAATTTATTGAAAGTGCAAGTGAAAACTCATTTCTTCTCATATATTTATAGCAACTGAGAGCTCAACAAAATCTACTACTAAACGAGGTGCATATCGTGGTCAAGCACTTGAGCGGGAGAATATGAAGCGAAAGGGAAAAATGTTGATTGAGTTTACTGCTTCTGGAGGACGTCCAATAACACCAACCAATCCTCAAAATTAGCATCTGAGATAGGAAAGGCTTGTAGAGACTTGTTACCTCTTTATGGTGAAGATTGGAGAAAGTTATCTAGGGTAGACAAACAACGAGCTTGGGAGAGAGTTAAGGTAAATACGGTTTAAACTTTATTTTCATATTACTTACTTTTTATGTAAAGTGACTAACTATTTTGTCATCTTGGCTGATATGGTTGATGTAGAGTCGGTTGAATGTTGATGATGTAGTGAAAAATGAGGACAAATTTGCTTCAGCTAACACATGGATGGGGAGTCTCCTTAGAAATCATCGAAGTAAAACTAAGAAGAGATGGTTAAAGATTGGTAATGCAGCAAGACCTAAAGGATCGAATGATGATGATTGGAAGAAGATGACAGAACAATGGACTAAAGAGATTGAAGAAGAGAGGGTAATTTCACAATCCAACCAACCATCCAACAAGGTAAATTCGACCTACAAATGTTTCTTAGGATTTTAGTTATTAACTTCATAAATATGTAATCATTTTGGGTGAGTAGAGGACGAAATCGATGATTGGGAGAGATGCACGCAGCCGTGTGAAGTACTTGCATAGGTCTGGCTCTCGATCATTTGAGAGTAGAAGGAATGAGCATGTAAGTACCTACTCAATTACTTTCTAACATGTAATGGTAATATCAATCAAGTGTTTAACATTTTCCATACATATTTATGTACATAGATTAATCAAAATCGTCAACCACCCAATGCTATCGAGTTCTTTAAGCTAACTCGCTATTGTGAACCGAGGCCTGGTGGTACTGGTGGTTGGGTTTCGCAACAAGCTGCTGAAGATTATGTAAGTGTTTAGCTTAACTTTTATTTTAAACATGTTATGAAATAAGCAACATGATGTGAATGTTGTGTTTGGGTTGTTCATAATGCAGGAGAAGATGGTGAAAATATATGAGGAATCCCAGTCTTCTAACAAGCCAGAGACTCCGGAGGAGATTGTTGATAGATTTATGAATGCAAGTAATAGATCCGACTACCATCCTGGAAGAGGATATGGACCACCATCTATTGGGAAATCATCACGGAGACAGAGTGAAATAGATGAATTGAAGGCTGCATTGCAAGAGGAAAGAAGCTTACGTCAGCAACAAACGCAACAGGTAATCAAACTTTATGGTCCATTTAATGTTGATTTTATGAAATTAAGATTGTCTAACTATTTAATTTCTACTTTTTTTTAATTTTTTTTTTCATTTCAACATTTGATTTGTGTAAGTGAAATCATAATTTGTGTTTATTAGATTCAAAGAATTAAAGAACAATAAGAAGATTTAAGTGAACCCCTTTATGTTGTTTCTTCATGCATTCTTATATAAATTTATGCTTTTTTAACCCAAAATGAATTATGATTCATTTTGGTTAACTCCATAATGTAATCCTAGAAGTTCGCTGGTAGGATATAAGCTAGAAGTGGAAAATTTTGCTTTGTCCTTTGACTATTGCTATTTTATTTATTGTGTTCTTAATGTATAATAGTGGATGAAGTATGGAACTGTTTTTCTTTTTTTTTTTTTTTTTTGCGAAGTACAAAATTCAAATATTGTAGAATTTGGTGTAGTGTGGGTTTCTGTGGTGGAGTAAGGCGAATGAGCTCTGTTGTGTATTGTTTGAGCTCTATTTAAGTTGTATATAAGTGTAATTGTTTTTGCATCGGGGGTTTGAAAAGGAAAAGGATATGGCAGAGTTAAGAAACACGAGTCTAACTCATGACTTGGTATATTGTGCCTGAACATGAAATTGTGAACCCAACTCACCATTATTATTAAGATACACAAGAAATCATGAGATAGACACAATTCTTTCTCCTATTTCCAATTTTGGTATTTCTGAAGTTATTTTCCGTAAGCGCAGATTTTTGGAATTCTCTTTTCTTTTTTTCCCTTCTCATTTCTTGTAATCTCATCAATCTAATAACTGAATATATTGATGATGATGGAAGGGTATTTAGTTTACTCTATAATAGATTGCCTAACTTGATTCAATGGAAAAGAAAAGAGAGTTCATGCTCAAGTATCCACATTTCATGTCAATTCTCATGTCTACTTACCTATATTATTTGTATAAAGGTGTATCTCAAGATGTTCATATGTGAAGTCTTACTTCCAATGGGAGGCTTGTTCTTTATTATTATGTTTGGTTCTTTTTCATGACAACATTTGTATCACAACCTAAGGTTATTAAATTTATAAAGGTTGCAAGCTTTAGAGTTGTGTTGATGGTGGAACCAATTTTCATCTCTCAGAATGATTTCTTTTATTTACATGTATCTTTGACAAAAATTTTGCAAAATTGTGGTAGTCAACACATATATGGAGAATACTAATCACATGGATTGGAAGTGTAATTGTTGAGTTTTTTTTTTTATTTTCTTGAATTGAATTTGCTATTCAATGGTGTTTCCAGCTTGATAAATTAACTCAACTTGTACAACAACTTGTCTCAAGTTTTCCTAGTAGTTCAGGTTAGGTGTCATTAATCTTTTCTTATAATCTCGTTTATGTTTTTTTTTAATCATTCAGTAATTATATTTATATGTTGTGTGACAGCAATTCCAAATCAAGGAGATCCTTCATCAAGTGCACGAGAGCCTTCGCCAAATCCATCAAACAGTGATGACAGTGAGGAAGGAAATTGAAGACTTGTTTTGTCTTTTTGTTTTTTTGTTGATTGAACCATTTGAAATGAAATGGTCAAATGTGGCGAAGTGTACACATGCTCATTTTTGTATATTTTGGAGCTTTGTTGTTTTTGTTTTTTTGTCGATTGAACCATTTGAAATGAAATGGTCAAATGTGGCGAAGTGTACACATGCTCATTTTTGTATATTTTGGAGCTTTGTTGTTTTTGTTTTTTTGTCGATTGAACCATTTGAAATGAAATGGTCAAATGTGGCGAAGTGTACACATGCTCATTTTTGTATATTTTGGAGCTTCTTGTTTTTGTTTTTTTGTCTATTGAACCATTTGAAATGAAATGGTCAAATGTGGCGAAGTGTACACATGCTCATTTTTGTATATTTTGGAGCTTCTTGTTTTTGTTTTTTTGTCGATTGAACCATTTGAAATGAAATGGTCAAATGTGGCGAAGTGTACACATGCTCATTTTGTTGTTCATATGTTTTGGAGCTTGTTGTTCATATGTTCCTTTCAAGGACACTAAACAAATTCAATGTTGTCTTCTTTCTTTATTATGATTAAGGAAGATCTTGGTGATCTTTAAGGTTTATCTATGTTATTGGAACTTATTATATATCCAGGGCATTGTCATAAATAAATTACATGTCTAGAAGCTATAATACAGGTATGAATTATATTATTATTGAACAGGTTTTATATGACTAATTGTGCATATAATGCGCGATAAGCAGGTATATTTTGGCAAATCAAATTGAGCTAAATCGGAATGCTCATCCCTTCTCAAATGGAATAGCCATGTGTAAATAATGCCGATTTAAATAAATAGCATGTTTAAAAATTACATTCTTGAATGAATATTTGTGTAGACGTCGCTAATATATTTGATTAGCCACGTTTAAACCAAGGGAAATAGGAGAATTGCCACGTTAACACATCGCGACTTTATTCTAATAACTTTATGTAAAGGTTATTCAACCTATATACGGCCACGTTTAAACGTTGTCAATTCAGTAATTTATCAACGTATAAACATCGCTAATAAAAATATTTAGTCATGTGTAAACGTCGCTGATCCTAATTTTACTACCTATTTTTTTGGGCGGGATATCAATTACTTACATTTAACCACGTATAAGTGTGGCCAATATGTGACAATAGGCCATGTGTAAACGTTGCCTAAAGAAGGCCTTTTGGCGCCTAAATTTATACTGGCGACGTTTCAATTTTTGACGTAACCTGTTTAATCTGCGACGCACCTATTACGACGTCTATAGGTCACGTGTATTAAACGTAACTATAACTTTTTAGTCACGTTTAATTCATGTTTAGCCACGTTTTTTAACCGTGATTAAATGCTCATTTTTTTGTAGTGGCAAGCCAATCACCATATTTTTCTTCTTCAACAAATGAAGTCCCGTAAATTTTAAATGGCCATATCTCAAATGCCATAAGTGCGATTCATCATTTTTCACACTTTATAAGGCATATCCTTCATTAAGAGGTATAGACAATACAAAAACTTTATTCATACTCATCCTTAACTTTACAACAATACAATTCTTCTTCTTATCAACAATAATATATTCACCATTATCAAAATTTTCCATATAATCTCTTTATAATAATTGGCCAATACTCAATAAATTTTGAGTCAAATTAGGGACATAATGAACATCATAAATAAATTTGGAGTTGTCTTGTTTTGTATTAACAATAATAGCTCATTTTCCTATAATTTCATGACTCTTGCCATCTCCAAGTTTCACTTCTGATTTAAATTTATCATCAAACTCAAGAAATAACTCCTTATTTCTAATCATGTGATTACTGCATCCACTATCAATATACCAAGTACTCTCAAATGATTGTTCAACATTCATACAAGAATAAAATACATGTTTATCTTGATTCTCCTTAGAGAAATTTGCATTTCTATCTTCTTCTTAATCTTTAAAATAACAATCCCTTTCTAAATGATTGGGATTTCTGCATCACTTGCATCTAAAACGGCAATCCTTGGAATCATGGCCAAATTTCTTGCGTATTCTGCATTGGGATGCATTACTCTTCACATTAGATTCTCTTCCTCTACCATGACCTCGAGAACTCTGGTATCTACCGCGTCCATGAGTAGAGTTGGAGGAGCTTTCATAATTATTTTCATTTCTATCTCGCTAGCTTGTTTGTTGCCTATTGATATTAACCTTTGAATGGAAGGCTTGCTCAAGATTTTGAGTAGAAAATCTACTCAAATGCTTTTCATGGGCTTCTAATGATCCCATAAGTTCATCCAAAGATAATTTTCACAAATCTTTGGTTTCTTCAATAATAACAAAAATATGCTTAAGTTTTGCTGGCAAACTTCTCAAGACTTTTTCAACAATTCTCTTATCTGGAATTGTATCTCCATAGCCTCTAATCTAATTAATGATAATTGTAACTCTCGAGAAGAATTCTTACACCTCTTCATTATCTTTCATGAATAAATTATCAAACTCTCTCCATAGATTCTAGAGTTTAATTGATAAAACTTTATCATGACCTCCATATTGCTTCCTTAAAATCTCCCAGGCACCATGTGATGTGGTTGCAACCATAATTTGTGGTAATATTGATTGAATAACCCCTTGTTGTATGAAAGACAATGCTTTGGCATCTTTCATAGCATTTTCTTTATGCTTTTTTCGTTAAGGTAATGTCCAGGTTGCTTTTACCTATGAACTAGCAATAGAGCGGTATCATAACCTTCCTCAACGATATCCCAGAAATCTTGTGAGATATATAATGTTTTTATCATAGTACTCCATATATCCTATTTTTAACCAATAAACAAGGGAATACCTTGTTGACAAAAATTGAATGTGGCATTATTGCTTGTTGATGCCACTTGCAAAGGTTTGTGTGTATAGTGTTTAAATGTTTGTGCATGTGTATGAAAAAAGGGTCTGGCTCTAATACCAAAAATATGTTAGGTTCAATATATATTAATAATACTGGAGGACAATTACATTGATGAATAAAAGTGGAGAAGGGAGAGAGAATAGACAAATGTAAATTGTATCATTAATATTGAATATTGATACTACAAAATGATGGACTCAAAGTCCTTTTATAAGCATACAATAGGCGGTTAAAAAAAGGCTCTAGGCGGTGAAGGAATTGTATTAGTTAGCTGAAGAAGTGAAACAAGAAAAGGAATTACATGTTTGAAAAGTCAAACATTGTGTGTTGTATGTGTTCTTCATGATAATACCAGCTAAACAACAACTCATATTCTTATAGTTCAAGGCAACTCTAGAATTATCTTGCCGTAATTTTTGCTTCAAAATGAAGCAACGCCACCGCCATCAATAGATAAAACAAAATTGCAAATTATATTTTTAACATAATGTGTATGCATATGCCTTTTTTGTTTTTTTTTTTTTTTGGCCTAGTAGTGATGTAGAAAAGATTATTGCATGGTATTTTTCAAAAGAAATAATTTAAATGAAAAAAAAGTCATTATATAACTAAATTCTTTGTTTCATTGAACCTCGTATGTAACTCTCTTTTATTTATTTATTTATTTATTATTCATGAAGAGTTATGTTATTCCAAGTTCAGTGGTCATACATAACAATAGCTAAAAGTTTTATATCTATGAAATTTTTTATAGAATTGTATGATAAAAACATAATATTTTGCAAAATTTTATTGACATTTGCTTGCTATTTAGTATTCATCACAACTTAAGAATTGTTCTTAAGCATGAGAGGAAGTTACATGTGATTGATGAATCAATCCTTAATGAACCTGCTGCTAATGCTCCAAGAGCTAAAAATAATGCTTATGGTAAGCATAAAGAAGACTCTTTAGATGTGACTTATATCATGCTTGGTACCATGGATCCTGAGCTTCATAAGAAAATGGAAGATATAAAGGAATATGATATGATCGTACACCACAAGGAAACATTCCAAGAGCAGGCAAGACATGAGAAGTTTATAGTCATAAAAGAATTAAATTCTTGTAAAATGACTCCAAGTGGCTCTATGAGTGCATATGTATTCAAGATGAAGAGCTATATTGATAGACTTGAGAAGCTTGGTTCTCCAATGCCCAGGGAGTTAGCTATTGATATGATCCTAACCTCTTTACGTCCTAGCTATGATCAATTTGTGATGAACTATAACATGCATAAAATGGAGAAGTCTATAATGGAGCTGCATGGAATGCTCAAGAATATTAAGACAAATATTAATAATGTTCTATTGGTTTAAAAGGGAAGGGTGAAAAAAGCAATGGCAAGGGTAAGGGCCAAACCACCCAAGGAAGGGATTTGTTTTTTCTAAAATGAACCAAGACATTGGAAAAGAAATTGCAAGCTATATCTAGAGGATCTGAAAAAGAAGAAGGGTAGTGAGACTACTGCTCTAGGTATTTATGTCATATAGGTCAGTTTATGTAGTTCTACATCATGGATCTTAGATATTGGATGTGGATCTCACATTTTTGTATATGTGCAGGGCCTAAATCAAAGTATAGCATTGGCTTAAGGCGAAGTGGATCTATGCGTGACAAATGGAGCAAGAGCTGCTACACTAGCTATTGGAACTTTTGAATTAATTTTGCCTTCTGGACTTATTTTGTTTTTAAATAATTGTTCCTATGTGTTTGCTATAAGCAACAACATTATTTCAGCTTCGTGTTTGATAAAGATGGTTTTAGATTTAGTGTTGAGAATAATACAATCTCCATCCATCACAGAGACATTTTTATGGTCTTGGTCATTTGATAAATGTTCTCTATGTTCTAAACTTTGATGAATCTCATAATAAGTCAATCTATAACATTAATAACAAAGGGTTCAAATCTAATAATTTGAATCAAACTTACTTCTGGCATTATCGATTAGGACACATTAATGAGAAATGCATATCAAAGCTTCATCAAGATGGGTTTTTATATTCATTTGATTTTGAATAATGTGAATCATGTGGATCTTCTTTAATAGGTAAGATGACAAAGGCTCCTTTCACAAGACAAAGTGAAAGAACCATTGACTTTTTGGCCCTAATATATATCAATGTGTGTGTACCATTAAGTTCACCTGTTATAGGAGGTTATTTGTACTTTAATACTTTTACTAATGACTTCAGTAGGTATGGATACATATATCTAATGAGGCATAAATCAGAATCATTTGAAAAGTTTGAAATAAGGAGGTTATTTGTACTTTAATACTTTTACTAATGACTTCAATAGGTATGGATACGTATATCTAATGAGGCATAAATCAGAATCATTTGAAAAGTTTGAAATATTAAAAATGAAGTGCAAAACCAGCATGGTAAAAATATGAAAACACTTTGATCAGATCAAGGTGGTGAGTATTTAAGCCAAGATTTTTTTTACCATCTTAGAGGTTAGGGGATAATCTCACAATTGACCCCTCTAGGAACACCATAATGGAATGGTGTTTTTGAAAAGAGAAATCGAACTTTATTAGATATGGTTCGATCAATGATGAGTCAAATAAATCTTCCAATATCCTTTTGAGGATATTGCCTAGAAACTAATACTTTCATATTGAATAGGGTTCCATCAAAATCGGTTAAAAGGACACCATACAAGTTATGGAATGAGAAACATCTCAATTTGTCTTTTCTAAAGATATGGGGCTATGATGCTTCTACCAAACGTTAAGTGTCTAGCAAGTTAGTACCCAAATCTGATAAATACTTGTTTATGGGATATCTTAAAGAAACAAAAGGATACTATTTCTGCAACCGATCTAAGAACAAAGTGTTTTGCTACTTGTAACAATAGTTTTCTAAAAAGAGAGTTTGTCTCTAAAGGAACTAGTAGGAGTAGAATACAACTCGAAGAAGTTCGAGAACCATAAACTAACACAAAACAGATGATGAACATTCAATCAGACTCACAATTAGTTGCTGAGCCTGAACCACTAGCTGAAGGCTCATGTAGGTCGGGTAGGATTCCTCATGAGCCTAAGAGATATGAATTTCTCGTTATTAACAATCGTGATGTGATGCTCATAGATTAAGATGAGCCCACATCATACCAGGAAACAATGAAGGGCCCTGACTCTGAGAAATGGTTATCATCCATGAAATCAGAAATGCAATCCATGTATGATAATCAAGTATGGATTTTGATTGATCCACCTGGTGGTGTTAAAACTATTGGGTGTAAATGGATTTTCAAGAAGAAAACAAAATGGATGGTAGAGTGCTTACCTTCAAAGCACGATTAGTTATAAAAGGTTTTAAACAAACTCATGGTATAGATTATGATGAAACCTTTTCACCTGAAGTCATGCTTAAGTTTGCTAGGATTCTTCTTGCTATATCTACGTATTATGACTACAAAATATAGCAAATGGATGTCAAAATAGCCTTTTTGAATGGAAACCTCATCGAAGATATGTACATAACACAACATGAGGGTTTTGACAATCTAGGGAATTCACATAAGTTTTGCAAGCTTCAAAGGTCTATTTATGGATTGAAGCAAGCATCTCAGAAGTGGAATCTTCGTTTTGATGAAGCAATCAAAGAGTTTGACTTTGTTAAGAATGAAGATGGACCTTGTGTTTATAAGAGAGTTAGTAGAAGTGCAATAGTTTTCTTGGTGCTTTATGTAGATGACATATATTGCTCATTAAAAACGATATTCCTGCATTACAAAATGTTAAAACATGGTTAGGAAATTGTTTCTCAATGAAGGACATAGGATGCATATATTTTAGGCATCAAGGTTTATAGAGATAGATCTAGGAGGATTATTAGCCTAAGTTAGAGTGCATACATTGACAAAGTACAAAAAAGATTTACTATGGAAAATTCCAAAAGAGGATTTCTACCACTATCGCATGGAATTAAATTGAGCAAGACTTAGTGTCCTGCTTCAAAGGAAGAATGGAAGCGCAAGAGTAGGATTCCGTATGCCTCGGCTATTGGTTTCATCATGTATGCCATGTTGTGCACTCGACCAAATATTGCTTACACCTTAAGCATCACTAGTAGGTACCACTTAGATCCAGGTGAGGGTCATTGGCTAGCAACAAAAAGCATTCTAAAGTATTTGGGAAAGACTAGGGATGTAGGTTTGATATATAGAGGAAAGGAAGCTGATCTTTTGTAAATGATTACATAGATGCCAATTTCCAATCTGATTCAAATGATTTCTAATCGTAATCTTGTTATGTATTTTGTTTAAATGGAGGTGTTGTAAGCTGAAAGAGTTACAAACAAGACATAGATGCAGATTCTACCACAAAGGTAGAGTATATAGCAGCATTAGATGTGGCTAAGGAAGCAGTTTGGATCAAGAAGTTCCCCAGTACTTTGGGAGTTATTCTTAGCATTGGAGATCCAGTGGACCTCTATTATGAGAACAATGGTGCCATTGCACAGGCTAAGGAACCAAGATCATACTAATGATCCAAACACATACTTAGACGTTACCATCTCATTCGAGAGATCGTCAATAGAGGAGATGTTAAGATATGTAGAGTACATAGAGATGACAATGTTGTAGATCCATTGACTAAGCCTCTTCCCTAATCTAAGCATGATGGTCATACTAAAGCATTAAGAATTAGACTTATGTTTAACTAAGTCATATGGATACTATATCATTTAAATTTATTATCTTTATAATATAAGTTATTTTCTTTATCAAAGTTATTGTTGGCCTTTTTTTTCACTTTGATGAAATGATTCCATGAATAAATTAGTTATTCCTTATGCCATTAAAGTATGTGACTTTAATAGTAAAACCATAAGGCAAGAAATATCTTTATTCTAAATTATCCCTAGTTGTTCATTATATGGAATAATATTAAATTAAGGCTAATATGTTTACTGAATGATGATCAAGTTTTATTGATCATGATATGGGATATCGATTCAGCACATAAATGCATGCAATAGTGTATTGTATAAGAATGACTAACTATGATATACTATATAGATTAATATGATAAGTATTTCTCATTGCAGTGTTATTTAGTCCTTTGCCTTGATGATAACATCGATTCCTATATAGCAAGTTCCATGTTTTGATTCAGTTCTTTGTCATCTCTAATCGGGTGATCATAAAACTATACTTGGATAGGGAATAAGTTGTGTGGATGATTGTGTGTGTTCGTGAAGGAATTTGCTCCTCTCATTAATTTGAAAGAGATATCTTTTAGGCCTCTCGATGAGTAAGACTGAGAAATATATGTTCATGGTCATGCTAAAATGAAATGATAAGGAGTTATCAATGTCATTCATTTAAGTCAGTTATACTCGGGAATCAAGGAATACATGATTAAATAATATAAGAGTGTAATGATCCACGCCTTATGTTTAATCATGAGATATTATGTGACAAAGTGACTAAATAACTGATTGTTAATAAGTAGAATCGGATCACTGATCTTCACTAAATTTGGATAGACATAATGTCTTGCTAGAGACCAATTATATCTTCTAGACCTAAAATGTTTAAAGCCTACTACTAGCATTAAGTGAACTATAGGGTTGCACACAAAGAATGTGTCAATCGGATCATGGGTTATTTTAATAAGCCCATTGGGAATTGTCTAAGCCTAGTGCAAGAGAGAGATTGCTAGTGATGTGTCTTAGGCCATATGGATACTATATAATTATCTATTAATCTTAATAAGATTAAGTAGTAAATAATAATTAAATAAAATCATTATTTTATAAGGCATGTGTCTTTTGAATTAGAAACCCTAATGAGATTAGGATAGGTAAACCACGACATTGTACCTTATAAATAGAACACAATGGTCTCCTCTAGGATTCACGACGCCTTGCCATTATATTGGAATTTATAGAGAAATTCTGTAAAGAAAAAGAAAACGCAAGAGACCTTTTAATGAGATTTTTTTCCCTGAATTCATAAAATCGTTCTAATGTGCTACCACACGCACAAGATCCAGTTGGAAATTTTTTCATACGGATGCTGTAGAGGGTGTTTATTGTCTGCATCACCTAAGATTTGATAAGTTGTTGAATCAAAATCATATAAAAAGGTAATTTAGACATTCCTCTCTATTTAATATTGTTAGCCCCGGAAAATTTCAATAAATAATTTCAAGATGAACTTTGAAAATAAACCCTAAAAATCACTCTAAATTAAAACCGAATTTCGACTAGTCTTAAATTACGAACGAATCTGAAAAATTTTCGAATCTTAGGAAAAATAAGAATTGTTAAAAATAAAGTAAGAACTCAGTGGTCTTCAAATTCAAAACTACTACGTACGACAAATTCCATACGTAACTCTGATTTATAAAATCGAGTAATATAGATCCCAAAAACGAATTATTAAAAAGTAAATAACGATTAACTTTCGAAAATGAAACCCAATTCAAGAATTCCGAAAATGTTAAAAGATATTAAATACTTACAAAAATGAAATATAAAATAAATTTCTCAAAGTAAATGCGTTGTATAAACATAAAAATATCAGTTTCCAAATTGGCAAAGACCTAAACCGAAAAATCACCCGGAAACCCTAAGTGGAATACAATAGTCTAAGTTCAACGATCTAGCGCTCTTAACCCTAGAGGCTGAGGTATAGTTAAATATGTAGAATAGCTCGTAGTAATATAAGACTGTTCAAAAATATCAGATTGGTAAATTTTTGACCTATTTCGAACCTGTTCGGATACAGACTTCGAAAAGGGTGTCCCGGGGCTCGAGATACAAACATATACCAATAGTACCGTTAGACTCGTAATTTCATAAGATTTCTAAATATATCAATTATATAATTTTTCGGGTTATAAAAGTTACAGTTATAACCTTTTTATCGTATTTCCATTATTACCGGTAATTGATTAGTCTTTTGCACTATTTACTTTTATTTCATTACACAATTTTATTATTCTTATAAAGCCTTATATTTTTAGATAAATATTTTATATGTTATAGAAAATTTTGTTTTTCTAAAATTTAGTTCGTTTCGGGTCTTTACGGGATTAGATTCTGTTTAAGACCTGATACTAAAAATAAAATAAATTAATTTAATAATTGAAAAATATTTTTATTTTCATAAAATAATTTTTTTTTGAATTTTTCGGGTTATAAAAATATTATTTATAGCCCATATTCGCGTATTTTGATCATACCGGTAACATAATTGTTAAAATACTAAAATAATTCATATAATTATTTAATTTTAATTATGAAAAATATGCTACAAATATTTGAAATAATTTTTCTAATTTTATTTTATTTTGTTTTATTTTATTAAGAAAGTACATTTACAACCCATACCTTCAAGTACACATTACACATATCATTTCCTTTTCACTTCAATATTTCTACACATTAACCCACACTTCATGGCAGATTTTGACCCTCTTTATGGCTGCCATTTTCCTTTATTTACTCATATTTTGACTAAATTAATTATATTCTACTCCTTCTTAAGAAAGCTACATTACACATTCATTACACAATTCAAATTCAAGTCAAATTTCAACAAAATTCACTCTCTCTCCTCCTTATTTTTCACGTGTAGCATGTTACACTTCTTGGCTGCCTTGTTTTATTTTTTTTCCTCATTTAATACACCCATTTTCTCTCTCTCTTTCATTTACTCATTTTTCCTTTTTCATTCTTTAACCTTTTCTCTCTCATTTTCCTCTCTTTTCTTCTTCTTCTTGTTCTTGTTTCCGCAAGAACACAAGCTGCTCCCTTTTTCTTCCATGGCTTCCACACTTCATTCTTAAAGATTTCTAAGTAAATCTTCTTCCCAAAGCTCCATAGGTGATATAGGTGAAGTGTAATGAAGGTTTCATGCATCAAATGACCTTCCATAAGCTTAAAGCTTAGGATGATGATGCCAAAAATGAAACACTCCTTTTCTCCACTTTTATTATCTTGTATTTCAATTATTTTCTTGTTTAAAGTTGATATTATTGTAGATCTAACTTTTTGTAGCCTTGATTTTTGTTTATGCCATAGATCTTGCTAGTTAAGTTATTATTCTTGTTATTACTTATGATTTATGCATATATTTCTCATTCACATGTGTTCATGCATTCAAAACTAGTTTAGAAGACTAGATCTAGTGTTTTGAGTTCATAAATGCATTAGACCTTTATTTTATGTTCATGAGCAACTTTTAATAGCATGATGATGGTAGAAAAGTTGTAGGAAAGTCAAGATCTATTTTATTTTCAACAAAAATGACTTTTGAAAATTCGGATGAAAATGGAACCATATTTAGAAAAGTGGTTTTTCAACTTCAAAATGTGTATTTTTCATTTAAAATGAAGGGTTTAGGGTATAGACAACATAAATGAATGATTTTGATAAGTAAAGTTTAGATCTATGAGTTTAAAGTTTATTTTCATGGGTTTCATTTAGATGTATATTCATATTATGTGTAGATCTTAGATTTGAACTTGAACAAAAATTGTGAAATTCGTATTTTGGCAAGACCCCCATTTAAAAACCACTTTCCAAGTGTTAAAAACATGTTTTCCAACTCAAAAATGGAGTTTTATTTAAGAAATTAAAGGCTCTTAAGATATGATATGTAAGGAATGGATTTTCATAAGCTTAGATAGCTTTTATCAAAAGATATGACCAAAAACAAATTTTCTAAATTCGGATCCCAACCAAGACCAATTTTAAAATCCATTTATCAACTCCAAAACTCATGTTTTATGTGAAAAATGAAGGGCATATGTAATAGGTATCTTTAAGGAATGATTTTTACAAGTGAAAATGAGTTTAAGCATGAGTAATGTGTAAAACAAGTAATGGAATTAAAATGAAAAATTTTGAGTTAATGATCAAATTGTCAAATTCGTAATTTGAGATGGTGCATAAGTAATCACTTAGTATTTGAGCACAAATTTCAAGTTTTATGTGTTAAATGAAGTCCTTAGTGGTGAGGCATGATTGAGCCTTAATTTTCTAAGTATCCAATAATTTTTACATAAAGGAATCACCACAAAAATAAGTTTTGCAAAATTCGGATTTTGGAGTGAACCAATTTTAAAAATATGTTTACAAAGTGAAAAATGGAAGTTTTTATGTAGAAGTAATATATATAATGAAGACTCAATTTTAACAAAAATAATTATATTTTCTTAAGTAATAAATCCAAAACAAGTGGAAATAATCAAAGTTAGGAAACTAGTATTCTTAAAAGTAGTTATCCTTGAAGCCTTGTAATATAAGGAGTTATAAAATTTCCTTTTAGAAAAAATCATTAAGATCATGCATACATTAAGCTCATCTCATGTCATTCATGTTAGGAAATCATTCATATTGCATGTATAGTTAATCTATATAATAGAAACATTACAAACAATTACAAAACTATTTTGCGGAATCGGAAACCATTACTGATCAGATCTGATCCCCCTTTTCCGAGACCTAAATGTTTTCAAAACTTGAAAATAATATTAGAATTAGATAGATCTTTCGAAGTAGATAGAAATCGATATATAATTTGGGAGATTCCGAGTTAAAATAACCAAGTTATGGCCGTTTTAAGTTGAAATTGCCGCTTAGGACGAGAATTACGAATTTGATAGTTCGTATAAAATCGTTTGGATTAGTTTGAGTTGAAATACTTATTAGAGTATTTTCTTCCTTTTTAGGTGATCCTGAAATCGACGATTCCCTACCACCGAATTATTATTACTAGAAGACGGTGATCCAATGGCCGAGTGAGTTTTCTCCTTGTTTTGTTACATTAATTGTGCTTGTAGTTAGTTGCATTAGAATTATAGGAACAAGATAAAAATCGATATGAATGAGGATGGGAGATATGATGAGACTGTGATGAATGTATGCCAAAGAATACTAAAGTATATCGAAACCATGATTTGATTAGATAACTGCACCTTTTATATTATTTCTGTTATATGTGTGATATTGGTTGGTCACTCTAAAGAATGTATAAATATTTTTTATCTAAGAAAAAATTAAATTGTTCATGCATTGCATCGGACATATTGCATTTGGTAGCATGCTACTCCTACGCAGGTCTATTGGTATGATTCGTTGATGCCTCGTTTGGATAATGAGCCCGGTGCCAGAGCTCATTCAGGGGTACTAAGGCGCATGTGGATGCATTCTTGGATAAGCCTAGCCGAGTCGAGTGCTAAGAGCCGAGAGCTTGGGGACTAGATGCGGTCGTGTAGACTCAATACCATTCCTAACCCAAGATACGGAGGACGTAAGTCCGTTCTGTGTGTGGTTTCCGGATATCCATGCATAATTGCTTGCTCACGTGTTTGTTCATGCATAGCATATGATTGATTATAACTTGCTTGTTATGGTACGAAATTAAGAGAATTCTCACTAAACTAGTGTAGCTTATACCCCAATAGTTGTTTAAATGAACAAGTTACCTCAAGAATGCAAAGTGGGGACCGAATTGGTTGGAGCCCGGAATGACTTCGGGATTTCAGCAGTGAATAAGAATGTTTGAAGTTATCAGCTAGATTTTTATGATTTGCCTTGTAATATTTTATGTAGGGAAGTCTATAGATGAATGTAATTGAAGTTGAATGATTTGTATTTTGAAGTATAGCGATTCGTATATGAAGCGTGGTGATTTATATCTGAAGTATAGTAAATTGTATTTTCTTTACATTGTTACTCAATTTTATCAACATAAATGTATCATTCCGATGTGTCTCCTTTATGTGTTAGACGCCTTGTACATATATGGAAGCCTTCGCGTGATTGAGGTGATCATTCTTAGGCTTTAATATTATGTACGATGGACTGTCATGTTTAGGGTACTCTTCGAGGCGTGACAAATCTAATCACAACACGTGGATACTAGTTTTAGGGTTTTCGATTTTAAACTTCCGCTGAAAATTTTCGAATTACATATACAAGAAAACTCTATATAAATAACAGTTTGGTTCATATTAGAAATTTTCCAAACTAAATAATGGTTTGGCTTGTTTTTGGATTACGAATTAAGATAAAATTTTAAATTAAAAAATTATTTATTGTAGGTTTTTTATATTTTTATGGTTATAAAGTTTATACTGCCAACAAAAACAAATACTTCATAAATCATCACACTTCTAATCTATATTCCTTCATAAAATCAGTTATTCACCAATAAAATACATGCACTAAAGGATACATACCAAGTCATAATTTATAATTTTTAACGAAACCACCAATCCAATCATCTACGAATAAATTTAGCTAAAATAAAAGAATCATCAACAAAAGGCATCAACAAATAAAAATGATCCGCTAACAAAATATATTGGACAATTAATACATAATAAGAGTTACATCATTAACAAAAGAATGTATATCATAAGCATAAAGAACAAATTTAAAAATGAATACGTTAATTTTAATTAATATTCACCAAATAATAAATATCAAATATAACCATAAGAATTTACATAACTTTTAATCATTCATCATAAAAAAATTTATGGTTAAAGTAAAATATTATTATATTTTTCTAAAACAGTTGGTTCGATTTTATAGATTGGTTTGGTTTACCTCTTCAAACCAACTATAATTTTACAAATTGATTCGAATTGAAAATTATTCAAACCAAATTGTTAAAAAGCCATATTTTTGTTTGGTTTGGTGTGGTTTAGTTACGGATTGGTTTAGTTCGATGGGCTCTTTTGCCCACCCCTACTTGGAATGTTGATAATTTAAGTGAATTTATCTCCAAACGTTGACTTCTCTTTGTAACCACTCGAAATGTTGATATCGTAAATAAACTCACCTCTAAACGTTGATATCTCTCTACGTAATTTACCCTATCTAAATTTTGGTGAAATCCATATATTTTTATTTGTTTTATCAATCAAAAAATAGGTCAACACAAGACACAGTATAAACAAGTTGTGTCGTGGTGTATGTTTTCATGCACGATTAATAAGCAAGTTAGATCACAAATTAAGGTTTTTTAGATGCGAACCCATTTAGACATGAATACGAGATACAATGCGATAATACGAATTTCTAGCACTAAGTAAAATCAATTTAACATATCTACGCAAGTTATGTTGAAGTTTGTGTACTCTATACTTTTTCCAACTCAAATAAATCTGCATCAAAAACCACTTCAACTTATTAAAATTTATTCTTTAAGGTTAAATAACACCATCAAATCCTGAAATCAAGATTTAAACCAAATAGATATAATTTTCTTCAAACTATTTAGAAAAATAAGTCATTGAAACTCAAAATCTCCTATCTAAATAAGAAGTTAACACTTGTTTCTAAATCACTATATTTGTATCATTTACATATCTATTGTTTATAACATTAATTTAGAATATAATTTAAACCACTATATTTGTATCATTTACATATCTATTGTTTATAACATTAATTTAGAATATAATCAAAATGGATTTGTTTAATTATGAAGAATAGAAAACTTGTATCATTACCAATTTACCCCTTATAGATTGTGTTTTTAAAATGTTCAGCTACTAAAAGATGAACTGCATATAATGCCCCTCCTAAGGATTGTAAGTTCAAAACTTCACTCACAATTTGCTTGAGTAATAAATTACTTACTGCAATAAGACAGAATTAACGTAAGCATTACATTGTTATATAACCATAAAATAACGATTTTAACCAATTAAGTACCAATTTCTTTAGCCAATAATATTGTAGCTTAGTGGCATTTCTCCTAGTCTTTCAAGTAAGAGGTATTAAGTTTGAATCCCCCCTCTCCTTTTTATAACAGCAAGAAAGGTACCAATTTCTTAAAATATTTATTAAAAACAATCATTGAAGTTAATTAGCAATTATCTTGGAATCATTATATTTGTATTACTTGCATTATTGTTTACGACATTAATTTTGAGTATAATCAAAAGGGTTTGTTTATTTGTGAAAAATCGAAAACTTATATCACAATCAATTCACCCCTTGTTTATTGCGTTTTTGGAACCTTTAGCAATTAAAAGATGAACTGCATATAATGCCCCTCCTAAAAACTATAAGTTGAAAACTTCATTCACAATTCCCTTGAGAAATAAATTACTTGCTACAGTAGGAGGAAATTCACTTTAGCATTACATAGTTCTAAAACTTTAAGGTAGAAATTTGAATCATAAATAAAAAGTTAAAGGGTAAAACCTTTAGAACATCTACTCCAAAACTCGACATCAATATCAAAATCTAAATTGTAATTCTACCACATCCCATAATGTAAAGGGTACATGTAAGTTTTGGGATATGAACTTTATCTGTTTTGATAAATTAATTCGTAAGAAAGCATTCATTTGTGTTCTTTTGGTTCTAAAAAGAGTAACAATTATGAATTCAATTGTCATTTCCTCAATTGATCATCAATATGCAAGACTAAAATTTCTATGTCAAGTTTCGTTTGATGAAAAAATCAAAAGCACTCAGGAAAAGCTAAATGGCATAGGTTTTATATTTGCTTTTACATATACACTAGTAAAAATCACATTATATTAGCATCACATTCTAAATTTTTAATACAACTGATGATAATAGATACTTGCTTTATTTAGCTTTTGTCCAAAAACTGAAAATTGTTTTCACATAAATTAAATTTATTATTCTTCACCACTATAACTTAATTGCATGAGCAATGTATATATAAAATCTCACAAGATCCTTGCAAATGAAACATACGACATACAGTTAGACATTCATTTCGACAATCTATACCTTAGGAATAGCATTAAGTGGGACAGCCTTTCTTAACGTAATACCAAACTGCTCCTGCATGTCTAAGCTCTCAGGAGTCACTCCATCAGGAAGTTCCCATTCAAAAGTGTGGATCAAGGAACCTACTATGAGGTGAACCATTCGAATCGCCAAGGGCCATCCTGGACAAATCCTCCTTCCCGCACCAAACGGGATGTACTCAAAATTACTTCCTCTATAATCAATTTTGGAGTCAATAAACCTTTCAGGGCAAAATGATAATGGTTCATTCCAGTAATTAGAGTCTCTTGCAATAGCCCAGGCATTGACAAGAACTTGTGTGCCCTTAGGAATTATGTATCCGGATGTTTCAACATCGCACTTAGGCTTGTAGGGCAGGAGGAAAGGAGCTGCAGGGTGTAGCCTCATTGTCTCTTTAACTACAGCTTGAAGATATGGAAGTTGTTTTATGTCTGACTCTTGCATTGATCGTTCGTTTCCTATGACTTCCATGAGTTCCTGTCGTGCTTTTTGGAGCAATTTTGGCTGATGGAGGAGTTCAGCCATTGCCCATTCTGAGGTTATCGCTGATGTGTCACTTCCAGCAAGGAACAAATCCTGGTAGTATTAGCTTCAAGTTAGGAGATTAAGAAGGGTATATTACAAGAGAGTGATTTGTGTTTTCATGCTTTTACTAATTTTGTTTTTTTATTTTGTTTTAGTTGTTTTTCAAATGATTGCTCTATTTTTTTTTTTTTTAAATTGTAGTTCTTGGTTAAGCATAGCACATGACATATATGTTCACCTAATAAATCTTAGACCATCATATCTTAGACAAAGCTACATACTTTCTATACTTTCAAATCCTGGATAGAAACATATTTCCATTGTATACATTTGTCAAATAGGGTCATTTAAATAATGTACATGAAATTTCGGGATTTTATTAGGAAAAAATGCAAGTACGTGTGAATTTTAATGTATTCAACTCTTCTATAAAAAAGTCATTTCGTTTTTTGGCTCAAATTGGCATTGATTCATACTAAATATCTTATTATTTTTGGTTGCTCGGGGGAACCTGAAAACCGTACAAGTCAATATCCAGAAAACAACGTCTATAGTGATGGCGAGAGGAGGGTTGGAAGCTGTTTATATTGACTTTGTAATCAAATTAGACTTGAAATGACGTTAACAAGTTTAATTTTACGACTATGATAAGACTTTAATGTTCCAAAGGAGACAAAAATATATCCTTACTATAGAATAAAAGAACCAGTAATGGACAAGAGCTTTTCTTCTGCCATTATCCATTGGTTCCTTCTAATTAAAATCTTCTTTTATTTACTTTAATTTAAGAAAGTTTATTATCCAATAATCTTTTTACGGATTCAGATCCGTAAGTTATTATCTAGCACATTAGGCCATGTAACAATAGGAATTTAAGATTTTGTTTGGAATATGGAAGGAATAAGGAATGAACTTAATATGAAAGGAAAGAAAATAAGAGCAAGGGATTATTATGTGAGATGTTTGATTAAAAGAGTGAAGGCAAATAATAGGATTAGTAATCATTACTAACAACAAAAGTGATGGATAAATCAAAATTACTGATATACTTTAAAAATAATTAAAAGAAAAAAAAAGAGGGTATAAATAATTGTATTTTTTTTTTCCTTTCTTTCCTTCTTTTCCTCCTCATTTTATAGGGAAAACAAATATGTAGAACCATAAAAACTAAATTTTTCTATCTTTTTTCCTCTTATTTTCCTTCCCAAACCAAAAAATGAAATTAATTTCCTTTCCTTAATTCCTTCCCTCCCTCATGTTTTTTCTTTCCATTTTCCTCGTCCTGACACAGTGCAGAAGTTCAAAAAACATTTAAGACGAGGCGGTGGAAAGAACCAATTGAAAGATCATCAGGACATGGGCAAAGGCTAGCTGGCCTTAAGTGGTTGGTGGACTCCCCTCACGTGTCTCGCTTACTATAATGCTCTCGGTATTACTCAAATACTCGTCTTTGAATACATGAAAAATATCCCCACGCGCTACGACAACAGATCAATGGTCTCTCAAAACTAGTTATATTTAGAAAATAATTTCATATATGGGTTTCGAAGTAATATAACAGATGCTTCGTTTTTAATAGACACATGCTCATAATTTTTCTTCCAACAAATACGTTACCTGTAGTTATATATATATATATATATATATATCTTAATATTCGTCATGGCATGCATATCAACTTAATTATTAAACTATGAATGATGGTAAAAACCTTATTTAATGCTTCTAAAAAGTGTATTATCAACTCCTTAGAAATCTCCCTGAATTACTTTATCTCAGATGCTTATTTAAAAAAATATAGGGCTATTTAATAATTTAAATATTTTTTATTCATTTTTTTCTATTAATTGATTTTAACCTTTAACGAAATTCAAAAAATATCAAAAAAGTTTTTGTGGTCAGACTTTGTAAGGATATTATCTATTCAGGATCCTTTATTGTACATAACCTTATCGATACAATATAATAAATTTAATGAAAACATTATCAGTTAATTTGATTAAGTAATATAATAAAAGGTAATTTAAAAGAGAGAGACCCTAAATGAAAATAACAGTCACAATTGCCGAGAGGGATTTAGCATGTTGGAATACCCTAGAGGTGTTGGCCAGCCAAACTTTCACTTGGGGTGGGGGTAAGGTTTTGGAGTTTTAACCTGAAATAACATTTTGATTTTCCTTTATTAATTGTCTGTTATTTCCCTTACGTTTTCTAATTTGTTATGTAAAAAAGTTATATTTATCTAATAATATTTTTTTATAAATTAAGTATTTTGATCAATAAAAATGTGATATGTGTTACTAATTAATATAAAAAAAATATAGGTAATATGTTTGCTATAAAAAATATATATAAATATATCGTTAATTTTTAAAAAGCCACAAAATAGAGATTGTGTCATTTTTATTTTTTTTTTGTGAAATTTTCCTTGATGTAATCAATTTTATATCGGGATCTGGATTCTGGCAGGCTGAGATCAAATCGGCATCTGTCACACTCTGTAAGTTGACCATTCAAAGCCAGAAAGATCTAACCCCAGCCAGAAGTTTCTCTCTCCAAAAGGCCAAAAGACTAAAAAGACAGAGAAGCCCTCCACTGCTTACTTGTTGGAAAAAGGCATTCAAAATACCTTTATTTTACATTTTAGACAAAACAGTATTTAAATGCCCATTTTTTTATTTTTACTATCTAGAAATATTAATGTGGCCAAAAAAAAGTAAAAACAAAAATACCACAAACATAAAAAATGAAAATTTAGACACTAAATTATTCAAAGTACCTGCTGGCCAAAACAGATTATTAAAAGCCACCTAAGTCTAAGTGTGTAACAAAATATGACTTAGGTATATATGACAATGGCTATTAGCAACTGCCAACTAAAGCATCCATGCACCGTAAGAGCAATCATCTGGGATTACTTATTGGCTTATCTCGCATTTGAATTTGTTGCATAATTATGTGAATTAAGTCAACAGAGCTTTCCAGTCCCATAAAATAGGGTTTTGTTTAATTTAATTTTTTGACTATTAAAATAAATTTTAAATTAATATAATAGTTCATATGTTATATATAGTTGTGTATGCTGCGTAACTTATGGAACCTATAATGTAAGGGAAAAAAAAAAAAAAAGAATGGAACCAACCAGATGCTCTATCAAACATTATAGATATCAAGATATTATTGATTTTGGAGAATTACATTGACCAAATGCCTTATCTTTAGTGATAAAATTATGCCTAAAACATAATTTAAAAAATTGTCTAAGCTTGAATTATAAAATGCATAATTTTTAAGCTAAGCAAACATATAAAGTGAAATTGCTTATCTCACACTAATTAATTAATCCTAGGATTCACTCTGCGTATTCCAAATTTAAAGTTTTTAAGAAATCATAAAAAAAAAAAAAAGAAAAGAAGATCAAGATGATAAAGAGAAAAGACATATTTCCATGTATACGTATAGAGTAAAAGATTTTTTTGCTTACCAGAATTAGTGGGGATGGTATGGCGATTGAAGCCGGATTCAGGCTCTTGACATTGATCCAGAAGGGTATCCAAGAAATCACCAGCCTTATTTAATGATCCACTAGCTCTAGCTTCCAAACGTTTGTCAATTAGATCTTCAACAATCTCCTCGACCCTCTTATAAAATTTTCTAATGTGACGTTTAATTCCTTGCAAATCAAACCTCCTAAGAACCGGAAAATAATCCGATAAATTTGTTCTACCTACGTCCTCCATCATGGTCCAAACTACTTCCTTAAATTCTTGAGCACTTTCGAAATCAGGATCGACCATATCTACAGAAAATATGGTGTTTGATATCAAATTCAGAGTTGTCGCAAAAGCTAATCTACCTATGTCAACAGGTTTATTTCCCGACAAAGCATATTGGTCTTTTATATGATTGACAAGTTGCCGGACTTTATTGTGACGAAGATGCTGGAGCATGTCCAAGCCTTGGGCACTAAACAGTTGTGTAGTACATATTCGACGGCGGTTTCGCCATGTCCTATTGCCAGTAGCCCATGCAAGGGTTGATTCTACGTCTGGTTGGATAGAGGCCGCATCTGGGACGAACCGGTCCGTGATGCTTCCGTCGTGTGTTTTGAGGATTTCCTTAGCGGAATCCGATGAGGAAGCCACGACAGTTGTGACGAAACCAAGTTGGAGAGTCATAAGTGGACCATGTTTTTTAGCCATGTTGTAGAGGGACTCATGGGGCCGGGCTCCAAGCTGGAGGAGGGAACCGACGATAGGGAGACCGGTCGGACGGGTGGTAGCTTATTGGAATTAGACCTGCTAAAGAAGGATCTAATGAAGAAGAGAAGGGAGATAATGAAGAGAGAGAGATACAGCACTTCCATTTTCTGTGTGTGTAGGTCAGTATATTGGTGAATTTAGTGTCTTAGGTTTGATATATATATAGATGGACGGATAGATAGATATATGTTTATATATTTATATTAATATATATCGTTCGTTTTTTTGTTTAATTTAAAATAAGGAGATATGAAAACCACGAAAGGCGAAACAAAAAGAACACACGAGTTTACTGTATCACACTTATTATAGCGCTCTCTTTCAACATATTGTGTATAAAGTATTTTTCTTGGAATTTCTTTCCATATGAAGGTGTATTTGACCTATAGTGCTACAAAGTGCTAAAGAAATTCTCGTATTGCTACAATTTTGTTACGGTGAGTATGCTACAGTAAATCCAATGTCTTCCTTTTTATCTTGACTAGTTAAGGATCATAATTCATCAACTAAAGCAATAAGTGTTTCATTTTTGACATTAATTGATGGTGATGGTTAAAACTTTTTTAAAGAATTGGTAGGTAATATGAGTAGTGTTATATCACCAATAGGAGAACTACTAATTTTCTAGATTAGCCATTCACGTTCTATGTATTTTCAAATCAACCTTTTGCATTTGAGAAAAATAAGAAAAATAATCAATAAGGAGTACTCATCACGTTATTGGTGAGCATTTGATAATTCTTTTGTAACTATAACTATTTGTGCTCCGTATGAGGTGAGGACCGCGACAAGCAAAATTATTTGTCTAAACAATCGTTTCGAAAGTTGAAATTTTAGGAGCAACTTGGCCGGCTTAATTACTAATTGTATGATAAGATCCAAAGAGTGCGCCTAATATATTACTTAATTTTTTAAAAAATATATTATGATGATAACATGATATATTAAACATAATCACTTTGGTTATTTTATCAATGGAGTCGTTGTTACTAACGTAATATTTCCGATTACGCCAGTTAAATAATTATTTACATATATGCTTATGCGTTACGCCTTTATATATCAGCCGTCTTTATTGAAATTTATAACTCGGGTATTTAAACCGTTGACGAAAACAGCATGGAATTTTTTTTTTTTAATATGTATTCAACGTAAGACACAGTAAATTTTGAACAAGCTAATGCCACCTACCTCCTCTGGATGCATTATGCGCTAAGACGCCACCAATATGGCAAACATTCAACATTCTGGTCGTAAATCGTGGCTTCGGATTCTTCATTGTTACAATGGAGACATATCATAGTCCAGCTGCTTGTGCTTGTGATGTCATCAGGAGCTAGAGCGAGCTAGATAGAATGTCAAATCCAGAACCAATCAGTGGGCTACAGGTTGCAGTTATTCAAAACTACGTTCTATCCCGTGGCTAGACCTTACTAGGTTTAGGATACAAATATATCAGGGGATGGGCTAAAATAAAATATGCTTTCAGTTGTGGAGAGTATAATTATAATTGGTAGAAGGATTCCGTTCCATGCTTATTAATGCAGATTTATATAAATAATATTTTAACCTTATCATATATTTGTTATCCATATTTATTGCATTATGAATTAAGAACATTTTTTAACGTGTAGTACGATATGTACCTTCCCTTTTATTCCAAATGTGATATCATCAAGAATAACATAAAATGGAATTAAGACTCCATTAATGTTTCCAATCATAGAATGAATCTATCTAGGATTTAATTTTTTTTTTTCCACAAAAATGCAATTTATTAACTACCCCAGTTATAATATAGACAAACCAACCAATCCACCATTAGATAATGACATGTGGTATTAACTCATAAAGAAGTCATTTTATTTTATCATTATTATTATAACTGCTATCGTCAGCATAGTAAATGGCAACTTTTCAAAGTTAGACAAAATATAAAATCTTTCTTTTTTTTTTTTTAATTTTACAACTTTAACGGAACTTCATGTAAATTTGGTAGAATCTTATATTTTTAATGAGATTTACCGATTCTATAAATTTAAGTCAAATAAGCTAAAATATAAAAAAATATATATAATATATTTTTCACAAGCCATTTAGTATCAGAGTGCTATATTTTTATTATCGCAATTCTAACATAGATGGAGAAATAGAGAAAGAAGAATGAATTCACATGTTGGATGGCAACCTCTTCCTTCTAAATTAATAAATGTAAATTGTGATTCTGCCTTTAACAGGGAATTTTGTTGAATTGAACAAAATGTGTTTGAAGTTCTCCATTTGAAGGCAATTATGTGACCATGGAGATTAGGGGACAAGACACACTCCACGTTAAATCCAATCTTGTTTTCTATACCCTTTATCACTTTAATTATTGTTATTTCCTTTGTCATTGTTCTAATATTACTTAGTTAAATAAATTGCATGAGTTGGGATTGAAATAGTTAAAGAAATCATGCTTGGCTTTTTTGTATTTTTAAATTGAAATGGAAACTCCTCTTGAGTTTTGGTTTAGGTGATCAAATCGATTTATATACATATAACTCAAAAATAAAAGAGCAACATTGTCTAGCCCTACCTTGCTCAAGTAGTACATCTAATAATCCTCTCCATAGAAATTCAAGATGGTGTCTCTATATGAATAACTTTTAGAGCATCTTAGCCATAAAATCCATAAAACTTCACTTTAGGAAAATCCATTGTCAATCTTATAGTCACTCTCACCACACATCCCTTTAAGGTATCCAAAGATTCATCTTATCACCAATAGTCTTTTCGCCTTCAACAACTCTATTGTTATCACCAAAGACTCCGTTTCAGATTGATTTAACTCCTTATGTGCTAAGGCTAAAAAAAAAAAAAAAAAAAAAAAAACCTCCATATGTGTTGTCCTTACTACCTTTGGTCTCGTAGGGAATATCTTAATTCCTTTTTTCTTTTTGTTAACAAATACAAAATACATGTTGTTCCTTCCCTTATAGTTAACACTATAATCAAATAACTAAAGATGATCCAACAACATAAGAGAGGCACTCATAGGCATCACATCACATGCATAAGTCGAGTAAGGGCAAATATGAAAATTTACTAAACAAAAAAAAAAAAAAATAGGAAACTAAAATTAACTTTGGAAATAGAGCATTAAATCACATTATGGATCACAGCTATGATCTCCTTGGCCTTAATTTTCTATTCCTCCTTCAAGTTGCTTGCGGCTGTTTTTGGCCTAGTAACGATCGGCATCATAGGCATGATGGAGTCCGTATCTCCACTGTATTCAAAATTCTCCGATGATAACGTTATCATGGCCTGAATCACAGGCGGCATGGCAGGCACGATCTCTAGCATGACCGATATCATTGCCATAGTATTAGATATGATCTCCTCTGGAGCTCGAGCTTTATGATCAATATATATCATGGATGTGATTTGCTCAAGTAATGAATTCCCTTCAAAATTGAATGATGTTCTTCTATCTCTAATATGAGTTATTGGTTCAAATGAACCATGATTCCTATCAAGCCTTGCATTATGAACTAATAGGTTTTGGTGGTGAAGAATATGAGGGATTATATGATTAGATTACTGTAACGCCCTAACCTGTTGGCAATTATAACCCGCCACATATCCTCTGTTAAATAGGATACGCAAAGGCCATAACATTCTAAAACCACAATTTGAAACATATAAAATATAATCTCCATAACTCTCTCAAAGGATACAGCAGAAAGTTCAAATCCTATAAAACCTGTAAATAACAATCTTTTCAAACATCCTATTGATCTAAACAATGTTGGCGAAACATAAAATTTCAAAAATCTTTTTTAGCATATAAATTCTTAACATAGTTTCAAATATTGTAAATGACCTCAAAATTCTTCTCTCATATAAATCTATATCTGAATCTATTCCTCAGCAGGGTAATCTAGAATGCTATCGTCATCCCCATGATCTATGTACATATCACAACTAGATAAATCAAATACTACGTCCTCATCACTTGTACCTAAAAAATGAAAGGAATGAGCGAAATCGCCCAATACGCTAATCCATAAAACAAATGCATATGCACACGCAACATATATATCAAATGCAACTTAATCTAATGCAAACAACCAGATTATTATCTTTATTAAGTTAGCAAATCAACACAGTTTAGAACTACTGTACATTAGTCCTGAACTTGAAGTAACTCAGACACCATGAGAAAATCAATCAACTCTTAGAAAATAGGTAATTATATACATATATTGGTGAATGGGTACTCCCCAAACACCCGCGGCCATACTGCCAAATCACCTAAATCTACCGGAATCATCTCCAAGTGTAACTCTACTAGGGACAACGACACATAACGATCATCAGGGTGCCGCACCAGTATCACTGTCTGTCAGGTTTTTACTCGTCAAAGCCAAAGACATCCAGAAAAGAAAATTAAGCCAAATAGCCTGCAAGCAAATACAACAAACAAGGAAAAGTCGTACATTTTCAATTTTAGGAAAATTCTCCAAATCCAAAATCCCTTATGAACAACAACAAAAAATCGCCAAATCTCCTTTTATGGAAACTACAATAGCAACTTCTTCTTCTTCTATCTTCTATCAAACTCCTTAAAATCCCAAAAGAACATATCTTTATCCAAAATCCTAATATGGAAATCCACATAAACAGACAAATTTCTCCATAAAACCAAACTTTTATAGAATCTTTGATTTATAGGATAAGAATTTACATTTAATTCTTTCTGAAACCCAAGCCCTAAGTTTTCTTCAATTGTCATTAGACAAAAAGTCCAAAAAAGAACAACTTCCTTTAAAACCCTAGATTTGAGAAATTAATAAGAACAGACATGATTCGTCAAAAATAATCTTTTCATTTCAAATCTACGATAAAGAAGATGTAACTTACTTGATTCAAATCTTACTCCTTAATCGATTCCCCAAAGAACAGATCCTAATTGAAAACTAGGGTTTCTCCAAAGAACTCCTTAAAAAACACAAAAATCTATAAGAAAGATGTCGTTTCCATATAAATCTACACGAATCTTGAATTGATCGACTTACCTAGATGAAAGATCTTGTTTTCCTTCAGATTTCCCTTTCAAGCGCTCTCAAAACCCTAACAGACACTCTCTGGTCAAAAAGAAAGGAAGAACTTATGAGAAATACGAACCCTAAAATTCTATTTATAATAAACATTTTAGGTAGGAAAGCTGGCACCTACGCCGGCGGCCTTTCCTTCAATGCCGATGACCTTTATGCCAGCTTTCACCAATCTTCACAAAAAGTCTGAGAGCTTTATGCCGGTAGTTTTCACATATAGGCCGGCTGCTTATAGACCAATTTACCTTTGTCAAAAGCTATTCTTCAAACATCTCTAGATCATAGACAAAACCATCAACTTAATACTAAGGTGGAGTATAAAACCCTCTTATTTTTCAACATATGACAACTTTTGCCCTTTATCATAATTTATTAAAGATTTACTATCTTTAAGGATTTGTTGACCATCATCAATGTGAGGGATGATTATTATATATCTCATTTATTAGGAATGACCAAAATTTCCCTCTCCTTAATTAACAAATGACATTCCTTTGCCCTTCTTTATAAAATATTTTTCTGTATATTACAATCACATTACACGAGATATGAATTTTATGAGTTTTTTTAAATGGATTTTGTTGAAACTTTATTTTTGTAACTAGTTGACTCTATCTAATTAACTATTAACTATTTTACTTAAAGATAAACCTAAGGTCTAAAACGTTTTTTGGTTAAGCTATGCTCATGTGATGGACCCTAGTAGGCTATGCTTTTAAATAGGTATGTTTATGAAATCTATATCCTAAATTGGTCAGTTTACAAATTTTGAATTGATCCAAATCATGGAAAAACAAACAACAGTATCTTAATTAAAATTTGATTAGAAACCCAGCTAGTTTAGAATACCTTAAGTAATATATGTGGTTAAAGTGGCATGTTTTGTGTACTCGAGATGTAACACTAGTACAACAAAGCGACAAACATTCGATAACGCACTTATCAGGCTATGAAGATATCCCTATGCAATCAATCTCTTAAACATAGTATGGATTCCACCACCAAAATTTCTAACCATCAACTAGCCAATAGTAATAAGGTGTCACATTTAAACTAAGGAACAGGTGTACCGAAACCAAGTTTAGTAAGGAAGCCAATGATGATAAACACCTCAATAAGCGATGACTCATCCTTAGATGTGAGTCAAAAGATGATATGAACCATTACTCATAGCTAACCTGTCACGCCCCGAAGGATACCCTAAACGTGGCAGTCCGCCACATATAATATCAAGGCTTAAGAATGGCTACCTTAGTCATGCGAAAGCCTTAGTATTATATGTAAGGCATCTAACACGGTAATAGGAGACGCTTTTGGGAAGCATAGTTTAAGCAAGTAATGATAAACATACAAGAATCCAGAAATAAGTATATCATAACATAAATAACCAAAGGTCTGTTACATAATCTCTTAGGGGCATACCCCCGTTAATTCCAAGGATCGAGATAAACTACATAACTTCCAAAATTAAAGATTTCAAAGGAATTCTAATCTAAGTCTTCGAGTAGATTTCCTCCAAAAGCTTCAACACAAAACATATACGGATACTGGAAGACCTCGGGCTCAAAAACAGGTATTCCTGAGAATACAAATATCTATAGGGGTGTAAGCTTATGGGCTTAGTGAGTAAATCCCAAAATTCATACTCAAAGTAAATTATCAATCAAGTTTATTATTCAAACATATGATATGCAACAACCACGTGAGCATACAAGACATATGACTTTCCGGGAATCATATGTTGAATGAATTTACGCCCTTCATTCGGGGTTGGGGATTCAGGCCAATTACAGCCACAACTTTTAAAAACACTTTTATAGATCTTACCGGCTCCTATACGCCATCAAAAACTTGTAGTTATTACAGGCTCCTACTAGCCACCAATTTTGTAGTTCTTACCGGCTCCTACTCGCCACTTACATGATATACCGGTTATGTCTACCACCACTATTATACACTTGTCCCACCAATTGTATAGTAGCGAATGCAATGTGACTCAACATATGAAGTGCATGAATAATTTCTTTAATTACAGTCTAGTAGTTACATTTAACTTCTTTCAAGTGATCAACCAATTTCAAACACTTCAAGATATTAATGCACATACAATCTTTATTACAAACAAATGGAGTTTCGATATACTTAGTATTCTTTCAACATATTATCATACACTTCCGTTTTATTTTTCTTAAATTCTAGTACAACTAATTTTACAAGCACAATCAAGAGTATGAAAAATAACGGGGAAATAACTCACTCGGCCATGGTGACACCTTTCTTGAATTGGATGGGTCGATCGGAAATTCCACTTAATCGTAGTAGTCCTCGGGATACGAACAATCCTCCTCGTGGTTATCTAATCAAGAGGAATACCCAAAAATGAGTATTTCATGAAATTCTATTCTAATCTTTTCTTAAAAAAATCGTAGTAAAATCGTAGAAAGGGAAATTCCCACTTAAAAATGGCCATAACTTGCTCATTTTAACTCGGAATTTCGCGTATAATATATCGTTTTCTACCTACTCGAAAAGATCTACTCATTTCTAAGCTTATTTTCATAAAAAACTAAGTCGTTTGGGTTCCAAAAAGACGGCGTCCAGATTCTCCACGAATTTTGCAAACACTGGTTTTCTTCTTTGTAAACAAAGCTCTTTTGAAAAGATAAATATTTCAATTATTTTGCAAACTTTTTGAAAGGTATATATATATATGTATTTGTAATGACTCATAGCATATGTATGAAGTAAATGAAATTATCTCAACTTGTAAAAAGTAAGGTTTTTCAAAGTCTTTGAACTTGAGATTCTATTTTATTTTTGAAAGACCTTTTAGTTATTATATGAAATCTCTTGTAATTACTTTAATTTCTTAAAGTGTGGTTTTATTTCCTAAACTTGGATTTCAAAAGTAGCAAAATGACATTTGTAATGTTTTTCAAAAGAATTTCTTCTTCTTGATAAAGGATAAGTTTTCATAAAATCATTCCATACATGTTCATGGGTTTTTAAGAAATCCATTTTCCTTATTTATTTCTTTTAGAATGAATCTTTAATTTCAAGAAAACACTTTCTCATTTATTTTTGTTGAAACAAAAACATTATGTTCATGCATGAATATGAATCATAACTATAGAAATATAAAGGAACATAATAACTTGAAAGCTTAAATAAGTAAATCAAGTATCGGGACCTTAGCTTCATCAAGGTAACCCGGGACTAAGAAAAGACTAGTCTCGAAAAAGGAAAGAAAAAGAAATTGTTTTGACTTGATGAGGACAAGTCTAAGACTAGAATGACTAGTCTTAAAATCAACTTGAAATTAAATAACTTGAAATGAAGTAAATAAATTGCATGAAAGATAAATAAATTGTAAGACAATGAGCTTATATGCTCTAAATAATATATATAGTTATATAGATATATTAGATAGTAGTAACATAAAGGAAATATAAAGAACATAAAGGAAATATAAGGAACATAAAGGAACATAAAGAGATTGATATTTATGAACAAAAACAAAGTATGAACCTAATGTTGCTTTCTTAACCTTCATGGTTTTAGAAAACATACACTAAGCTCATACTAAGTAGATGAACATGAAGAATTCTTGAGAATTTCTTACCTAAAGGAAACTAAACTTAAGAAGACTTCTTGAGAGAACTCTTGAAAGAATTTGAGAGAGATTTTGAGAGAGTAACTTTAGTAAAGAAGTGAAGGTATGAGGGGGTATTTATAGGAAAATGTGGGAGATAATTTGTGTTAATTAAATAATTGAAAAACAAAACAAATTGATGCATAGAGGGAGAGGGGCCGGCGCCATTTGAGTGCATGGGGAGAGGAAAAATTAATTTTTTTGTCTTTTGATTAATTAAAAGTAAGAAATAAAATATGTGAAATTGTATTGGAAATGAAAATGTGTAAGAAATAGGTGTATAGGTTGTAAGAATAGGTTGTAAGAAAAAGTAGAGATAGATGAATAGTGTAGAATAGTAGAAAATAGTGTAATGTAAAAGTAGACATGACAATTTAATACCGGTAGTAAGAAAATACGAGTATAAAAGCGATATCTGATATTTTTAGTTATCGAAAAATTACGAAATTGATATTTTTGGAAATCTTATATTTTTACGAGTCTAACGGTATATTCGGAATATTTTTCCTATTCCGGGCTTCCGGACACATTTTTCAAGAACTGTGTCCGTTCGGGTTCGAAGGACATCCGAATTGCGCGAAACTAAAACTTTTATAAAACCTATGGTTATTACGAACTATTCGAGCTAATCTTTCCAACTTCGTTTTCTATGACTTGAGAAAACGGCAATGCCGGAGTTAAACGGTTATGGTAAACTAAGGTTTTGTTTGACCTAAGAATCCGTTTGACTTCCGTTTAGGTTTTAGGTCTTTGATTTTGGATCGAAAATTTCGGGGATTTACATAACGGTTCAACCATTTAAAGGAAACAAAACTTCTTATGCTAAAGTTTATGCCTCATGTAATAGAGCACAACAAAGTGCCTAGTAGTGTAGTAAATAAGCCTATAAGAAGCCCTATGTCTTTCAAAGGGACCTTTACCCCATGCAGATACTATGGTGAGATGATCCAAACAAACAAATAAGATGCTTACCTAATAGATCTTGTTATCAACTTAGCCAACAATGGAATGACCATTAGACCACAACTACTACACCTTTACCAACAACAACTATAGTTGTCATCCTAATACACCTCCCTTATTGATAGGAAGCATTAGCCATAGTAATATGTAGCTAAAGTTAGCCTCTAAACGACCAATAGAAAAATACTAAATGGAAACATCTGAAAACATCATCTAACATAAAGCATGCTCAATCTCCTCTACCTAACATAAGCAAATCGAACTCCTTACCCTAACAAAAGGCCTTAACAAAAGGATTTGATAACCCACTTAAGTCTAGACTACCCAAGCTCTCTATCTCACAAAATCTCTAAATCAGCTAGTGATTTACGCAATAAGCATAGCTCATTCACTAAAATCATAGGAAGAGTGATGGGAATCAAGTTAAGGGTCCTATTTAGAGGATTCTGACGAATCGGCCTTATGATGAGTATGATTTTTAATATGGATATCGGATACATCATATAAGTGATCAAAAGTCCATGTGTGTGAAATATAAAGACAAGTATGAAGGAAATATGGAAAAGCTACTTATCATGGCCGCGATATAGGCTGTGGCATCTCTTGATGAAAAAAGTAGAGTTCACACTGCATATCACGCCCGTGATGAGAAACTTGATGATATACTTATACCTATCGTGCTTGTGACAGTGCCCATTATAGACACTGGAGTGAAGATCATTAGAGATCACGTTCTTGAATAAGGAAGTGAGGGGGTCCATTTCAATGTCGAATATTTGATTTGTTTTAAATCTTTTCTTTATTTTATTAGATTTAGTTGAATAATTACTATTTTTCTCTTATTTAGGCTATGAGTATATAACAAACTTTATTTGTGAACATTATCATTGATTATTATTTTTCGAATGAATTTTTTGTTTCTTGAGATTTGTCTCTAGAAACCCTAACTCTTATCAATCATCTTGATTGTGGTGATTTGTAATCATGAGTGAGTAATTATGAGTAATATCAATTATTACGAGTGTTTATCTATCTTTGCTTTCTTGATGAGTCATATCCAAGAACATAAAGATCGTATCTTTATTTTCAAGAAAACCCTAATACTGGTGTTTAGTCTTGGGGATTTCTTCAAGGTTAATTAGTATTGACCTATAGAAACACTAGTGATTAAGTTTCTAGGTGTTTCAAAGAGCCTTTCCAACAACACCTACATCTTTCTTACCTTCCATGTTCATGTAAATCCTACAAAAATGGAGGAGAAGGATGTTCATCCTCTAAAGAATCCTTGGTGAGCCCTTGCACTCTATGCCACTACACGATATAACCTCCTTACAAAACACAACACCACATCTAGCATACAACTCATTGACGTACATGAGAATGTCTACCCAATATGCTAAACTACTTTACAACCTTTGTTCAATTGCAACTTAACTTATTAGGTGACACCAAGTTGATCAACTTAACTAGATCATGAAGCTAACCTCTCTAACCCTTATTCAATGCCTTTATAACTACTAATTTGAGCATGCTTTTGCTTAACAACATGCGAATCACAACAACTCTTAATACAAATATAAGGAGCACAACACTCCATTAATTTAGTAAAAGACTATGAGGTCTATGGCAATCTCAATAGCCTTTACTAGTGAGTAAGCAAATAAAGCGTGTACCTTAGTTTAATGAACGAGTACACAAGGCTAGGATTCATTTCCCACTAAACTAAGATGTCATCAACAAGGTACAAAGCCTTACAATGTCTGAACACTCATAGGCCAAGATAATAGAAATCCTTGGTCTCTACACTCCTACCTCTTTACTAGGCTATATTGGATGAGTTTATAATATATGTTTGCATGTGACTAGGTAACACAAACACTTAGACATATGATCTCACCTGCTCATAGCTTGGGTAGCCCTAACTTATATAATAAGTGACCATGCTCATTCTAGGAAGGATGATCCATTGATCAGTCAAAACCCCATAAAATGCAGTTCGCTCCAACAATGATAACATAAATTATAAGACTACAAAACTTTGCTTAATGAATAGTTAAATAGCCTAGCTTATTCAACAATTTGGCCTTGTAATTCAAAATCAGGTTGAAAACCCACCAATTGCTCTCACAAGGGTGACTAAAACCATAAAATACACAACAAGTCTCACAAAATGGGACTAAAAGCTCCAATAGCAAGACATGTAGGTTTGTTCAACTAGATAATTTGCTAACCTAGGATGACCTCACACATTCAACTCATCCTAAGGAAAAGAGAAATCTCCAACAAAAATAGAAAAGCCATATTTTACAAAGGCATGACATCAATAAAAGCTTAGCTTGAGAGCCCTCCTATGTCTAATAACCGAAGGTAGAATAGAAGCTTCCCAGACACATTCACTCAATAAAATATTGCTAAGTAACTCACTCTCACCCTTAAAGTAGACTTATGCTTCGTTGGAGATTAAGCTCCCGCAATCACTCAAATGGGTGAAAACCCTTTGCGTCAATAAAACTCAAGATTGAACCCCTCACCAACTATGGACAATAGTTATCAGCTATAATTATTGAATAACTGGAATACTTTTCACCAACAAACTTGATATGAAAAGAGTCTCTATGTGATATTAGAACAAAATAGAAGGAAAAAAAAAAAAGAAATATGAATGAACGCATATAACATGGAAAAGTACACACTTTTATTCATATATGAAGCCTGGTAAAACATACAATGGGAAGAAGTATAGTTCCTTAACTTACTACAAGACATCCTATAATGGCACCATTTTAGTATTTTTTAAGCACGGACGATTAGATGGCCTTAGTGCTTCTTAAATACAAGTAAAGAAGAGCTCATGTCAAAGAGTAACCAACCATGTCACAAATGAGTCAACACTCTCAATTTCAACAATAGATCTATAAAAAGCTAAAAGAAAGAAAAGTTGAGGAGTCAAGACAACAAGAAGCTATCTCTAATATCATGACTCTAAATGGGGGCCCAATAGGTTTAATCTAAATTTGTTATACCACATGTGCACCCATAACGTGAAGACCGCCTTACAAGTCAAAGATGGTAAGACTTTAATTACTTATTCTCTCTATATGTTTTACATATAGATATATTTAGAAAAAATAGTTTTGGATATCGATATTTCCACAAATCATAAGGACCGCAGAGAATCAGATACCTTAAGGTAAACTTTAATTCTATCTTTTAACTACGAGAATTTACCAAAGGGAAGGAAAGGAAGTTAAGAAAGAGAAATAATTCAAGTTTTAAGTCTTTTTCTCTCAACTAAGTTTAGTCCATCAACATTCTAACCTCTAATTATTTTGACTTAGTCTTTGATACGCTTTATGCTTGGTTCCTATCCCGATCCCAACTTTATGATTTTTCCTGCAAAAACAAACTCTACATCCAGCATAGTGAGATATTTCCTTATAGAATAACATACTCGTAACAAAACAAAAACAAATAAGTTTGTTAACAAACATATGAGATACAAGTTTCATATGAGCAAACAATACATATGATTTACTGGAAATCATATGTTTGCGCCCTCTATTCGGGGTTAGGGGTTTTAGGTCCATATGACCATAATTCTGAAAAATATGTTTTTGTAGACTTTCGGGCTACTACATGCCACAAAAATTTGTAGATATTCGGGCTACTACTTACCACCACTACAATTCTCTTGTCCCACTAAGGATAAAGTAATGAATACACTAGGACTCACTTCATGATATGTATGGTCCAATTATTAAATTGGTTCTTAAAATACATAAAATATCTTTAGGGTGATAAAAGAGATATTCACAGACATTTCACAATGGCATAAAACACAATAATTAATTTTATCAACAATTTAAGTTCCAATATACTTAGCTTACTTTTAACAATCACCATGCTCACATTCATATCCCTTGATGATCCCTACGTACATATTCCATTTTTATCTTTTCCTATTTTGTAGTGCTTCTATAATACAAGCATAAATATAAATACGTAAAATATAAAGAAAAAACTCACTCATCTATAATGCAATTCTTAGTCAAAATCATTTAGGGAAATGTACGTCAAATTCTCCATCATCTAAATAAAAGAAATATCTAGAATGAGTATTTCATATTAGCTATACTCAAATTTGTAACTCTATTTACTCTATGTGCGTCATTTTTCTTGGTTATGAAAGTCTAACTTAAAACGATCACTCATTTTAAGTTGAAATTTTGCATATTAGTAGTCGTTTTCTACCTAATTCGAATATTATATCCATTTCTTAGGTTATTTTTAACATTTAAGGTCATTTAATATTTGAATCACGTGGTATAAAATGTGTCCCAAAGGTTCCTAACCTTGTCATTTTCAATTTTCAAAATTTTTACTTCATTTAGACTCTATAAATCAAGTATTCCCATATTTAAAAATTATATGGTAGTGATAATGACTCACACTATATGCAAGATCCTAGTGACGTTGTTCCAAAATAAAAATTTTGTAAAACAATCTTTTACGGAAAGTAGTAATGTTGAGTTTTATGAAAAATCACCTTTAGACTTGTAATAAAATTATTTACCTTAATTTTGAAAACATGAAACTCAACAAAAATCATGTTCAATATATACTTTAAACCTTGGAGGTCTTATATTTATTTCAAAAACTTCTTTTAACAATTTATTTTATAAGATATGGATTTCACTCATTTGTGGAATAATATTCTAAGTTGTATTCCCTTGAATTTTTCTTAAGTTTGGTTTTTTAAATAAAATTTTAATTCTAAGATTTTTCGAATGTGAAACTCAACTGAAAAAAAATCATTATTTCAATCCATGAATATTTTATTTTCATATTAAGCTTCTTTAACTAATTATTTTCAAAAACTCTATATGTTTGTGGATAAAATTTATTCTAAGTTGTATAATTTTAAAAATGTTTAAAGTTTTGACATATAAGAAAAATTAACTAAATAACTTGCTCTAATTTTTTTTAATAAAAAAGTTTGTACATGTATTGTAAATAAGGTTTCTAGAAAATTTTATATAACAAAGAGTTATCAGGAGTTATATTTGGAAAAATTCATTTTAGCGTTTTTGAAAAATACAGTTGATTATTTCTTTCTAATTTTTTATTCCAAATGAAACTATTTCCAAAGTATTAGAGATAAGATTTTAGGAAAATATTTTGCATAATAAAGAATTATCAACATTCATGCTTTTGGGAAAATCCATTGTAACATAGTCATAACATCATCTATGATCATCTATGTGCAAGATCTAAAATAGCATAAAATTAATAGCATGGACTTATATGAAGAAAATAAAAAATAGAAATAAATAGACAAGAACATGAATGTAATAAAACAAAGGCATGAGAGCTTAACTTATTATCAAGACTCTCGAGACTCGTAATATTCCAATCACCATATAAAGTAAAATAGAGCAAGCGTAATAAAATATAGAAGTCTAAATTTCATCAAGGCTTCTCGAGACCTCAAATATTTCTAGTCTCATAAAAAAAATCGAAATAAATATTAAGAAAATTATGGGAGTTTAGCTTTTATTTCAAGACTCTTGAACTTGAATTATATCAATCTCCTTGGACTTGATTTATTAACCAGTCTAAGACTTGAAATTGACTAGTCTAATAAGTAAATAAATAAATGGAGTGAATAAATAAATAAGTGTATGAAATAAATAAAGTTAAGTTAGTGAGATTAGGCTCTAAGAAATATAAATATATACATATACATCTTTACATATAGAAATTTAGATTAGTATCATGAATAAATAATAACAATGGACATACATATTGTGATATGAATATTATATTATCTTGCATTTCCATTCTCTAGCATTTGCATCATCGGATTTTATATGGAAAGCATGAAAGACATACATATATATTCATATCACATAATGTAGTATATAGGTGGATTTAGTGTTTACCTAAGGAAAAAATGGAATAAAAATTTGTAAAGAGGCATTAGGGGGTGTATGTGTGGCGTGAAAGACAGAGGGGAGATAGTGTAGAGAGTTTAGGAGAAAATTTTGCAAGAGTTTTGTTATGTAAAGAAAAAAGGATGAAAAGAGGACGATATGGTGGTATTTATAGAGGAAAATTGTATGAATTTGAGTATGAAAAGACAATGAAAAAAAAAAAAACAAAATAGAGAGAGGAAAGGAGGCAGCATGCTGCCATTTACAGGGGAGATGGAGAAAAAAAAAAAATAATTTAAGAAGAAAAATATAATAAAGCATAGAAGAAGTTAAATGAAAAGTAGCGTTAAAAAGAAAATGTAAGAAATAGGCGTAAGATGTAAAAGTAGATGTAAGATAAAGTAGAGACAAGTGAATAGTAGTAAATGGTAAATGAATAGTAGATAATAAATAAATTACAGGTAGAGATAAAATACTATGTATATTAGCTATATTTAACATTTTTATAACCCAACAAATTTTTATCTAATATTGTATAGGTATTTTAATATTTTTCTACTATAAATTGTTTATCGAAACATGTCATCTCGTTTGCATGTCGATGTCTGAATATGAAAACTGATCTCGTAAAGGCTTGAAACAATCGAAATTTTATCGAATATGATCATTTTAGGGCATATAATATTTTTGTTTCTTAATTCAAGCTTATCCCATTTTTCTAATTTATTCCATATTTTAGGTTGTGGAAGCTTGTCTGACCGAGTCTAGAGTTTCTAAGATTGACTTGGTTTGACTTTGATTTTGGTTCCGTTCCGATTCTGCTTTTAATTCTAAGATTTTGCTTATAAGATTACTATAAAATTTTAGGGGTTTACAATTATAGGAAATTGTTTCTTATTGTTAGATATTATTTGGGTATACTACCTCGATTTCCATGTTAGAGATGTAATACATGAATTGTTTAGCATGGGATTTTTGGATCGATTAAACTATTAGATCGTTTTAATGGAGATATGTTTTTGCTAAACAATTAACCATTAGGGTTTCGGGCTTTATCTAATTTATCTAATATCTTAAGGTTATTGAATCTTTATCTATCTCATTTGGGCGGGTTTCGAATTTTTAAAAATCTAGGTTTAATTTAACTTATATGATTTTCTAGGGTTATAAAATTTATTTGATTCAATCTAAGGTTTTGAGATTTTAGTCTAATATGATATGGCTTAGGATTTTGATTCTAATTCAAATTTTAGGGTTTGTGAGGTATTTTTATATTATTAAAATTCTAATAATTTTCTAATATAATTTGGACCTGTATTATTTAATTAATATCATACCATTTTCTTGATTTGTGTTTGCTTGTTTACTATTATAATTATCTTAATATAGTATTTGTTGTATCAAATGATTTGTCAGATACATAGTTTATCATAATAATTATAAGCTTTCCTAGGTAATTAGCCCTAGGGTCTTGTTATATTATATTGAGATGATGATTATGTATATATAATTACCCTAATTGTTAAATTGTAATGGTACTTATTACAATAGTTCACTATTATTATAATATTAGTTATAATATATTTATAAATCATATAATTGTTACAAGTTGATAAGTTATCATGATTAATATAATATTAGCAATATAAATAATTATGGTCTTAATATTTAGCTTATTAAAATTGTCTCAGTATGTGGATCAAGTATGGTATTATTATTTATCATATGACAGAATAATCTTGTTTATTTTTACTACAATATATATTATTAGTTATAATATACTTTTATACTACTGCTGCTACTACTACTACTATAAGTAATAGTTTGTCATATACTTATTATGTATCATGTGCCCGAAATAACCATATGATTAAATTAGCAATGTGGAATATTTTACACATATTAATTTTTGAACTTTTAAATTATGTTTTATTATAATTACTTGTTTTATATTTTGAATAATTTCTTATGTAATAAATTATTTACATGATTTGAGTGACTTCCAAGAGATGTTACATACTAAAAGAAATGATGTTATTAGCTTTTTTAAGAGATTCCTTCTTTAGAGATTACTTATTTTATGAATAGCTACTTTAAGGGATTAAAATCATCTTTAATTATAAGTGCATAAGAAATTCATTTGTAATTGTTTTGGAAATTTACTTGTTAAACGTTGTTTAATTTTATACGTTTGATAAATCTAAAGTTTAATCAATAATATATTTATCTTTATTTGTTGAAGTTAAGGTTTTGCTTGATGATTAATTACGATATTCGTATTTTAAGAATTTCAAGGGCATATTTATTATTTTTATAATTATATATATTTTAAATTGACTGATAGTTCTTTTGAATTTACTAGAGTCATAATAATTACTTCATTAATTCTTTGATTTATTATTGTTCATTGATTGCAAAGAGGTAAAGGAAATTTGTTGATGACGCTTCTAATTTCTTAAATTATAATTAAACTATTTATATTTTAATATTCTTAAATTATGAAAAATTGGGAGTGATCTTTATGACTTTTCTCAAAGCTCTTCAAGTTTTTTATATCATATTCTTGCCAATTATCAATATTTGGTTGTGTAAAATTAGGGAGATTACATCTTATGAACTTCCTTAGGAAAACACACACCCATATCCTTAACTTAAGGTCAAGTTGAAGATGTGAGCTAAGACACTAAAGGAAGCAAAGGGATAGCCTTAAATAATATATGCATTGAAATACCCCAAAACTTAGATAAGTCAATTGAATTATAAGATATAATTAGAAAAGTTGACATAATTAGATTAGTAATTAATTAAGTTGAAATTTGAGATTTCAATTCTTAATTCCCTAAACATATTTTTTTAAATGTTTAGAGAATTCCTAAACCCTTAAACTTTAGCTTATAATCCAATTCCTTAGTTTTCACAAAATTTGAGTTCATTTGCTTGTATAAAAATATCAGTTCTTAAACCCAAACTCAAATCAGATATCAATTTGATCTAAATTAAATTCTTAAATTAAGTTTTTATTTTAAGTTCTTAATTTTTAACCTATTGATTCTAAAATCATCTTTTAAATATCTCTAGAATTAAAGATATTGATCTGAAAGTTATACACCTAATACGTTTATTCTAAAATATCCTAAATTTTAATCCTTATCTTTTCATTTTTTTCTTTATCTTTTTCCTACCTCCTTTTCATTTTTTTATTTTCTCTCTCCTTCTCTTTTTCTTCTCTCTCTTCCTTCTTTTTCTCTCTTCCAACTCCTAAAAATCATCTCTAAATCTCAAATTCAAAAGACAAAAAGAGAAATAAAGGTTAGAAATGGAGATAGGAGAAGAAATCAAGTAGAAGATGAGATAGAAGAATATAAACCAAGATAGAACAAGAAGAAGAGAGGATCAAGTTTTTTGAGTTGCCTAAAAGCCAAATATATTTGTTTTATATTGTTTTGATTCTTGTTTTTATTTATATATGATGAATTGATGTTAGTTATAAGTAAAGTTTATGATAAAATGATAGATCGATGAGTTGATGAAGTTATGAAATGTTTAAGTTTAGATATGAAGTTTGAGAGTTGTATGATGATAGTGATGTGGAGTTTATGTGCATTTGATGTTGTTAAGGGTATGTGTTGAGTTGTATGATGCTTTTATGGAGTTTTAGTTGAAGTAGAATGTGTAAAATTCTATAAAAATGGAGTTTGAAAAAAGGAGAGGTTCGTAATCCCATGTAATCTGTCAATTACGGGTGTGACTATGCCCTTATCGGGCTTAGGTTGGATGATTTTTGGAAGTGTGTGATTTTGCCCTTACTGGCCTCTGACCTTGATGTTTTTAAAAATCATGGGCATGACACGGCCCTTAGTAGCCTTTGATCTTAGTGTTTTCAAAATCACTGGCGTGACTCTGCCCTTTCTAGCCTCTAGTCACTGTATTTGGGTCATAACGTTTTAATAAAAACTTGGATTGAGGTGATTTAAATGGCCATGAAAAGCTTAAGAGATCTACAACTTTCATGTTTTAAGTTTTTGAAAATTCGAAAACATCAAGGCTAAAATTGTATTTCTTTCCAACTACTATGTTTTCCAAACAAATTTAAAAACTTGTGTTTGCTTGTTAAATGTGTGTATTCAAGTATAAAATAAACTTAGCTAATAAATCTAAGTTCAACTTGACTAAATGAACTTAAATGAATTAAAATGAATTAAATTGATTAAGTTTAATCAACTTTTCTAAGATTAAGTTAAGATAGACTTAAGTTATATGAACGTTAGATATAAAATGAATTTAGTTAATCACTCTTAGTCTAACTTGACTAAATAGATTTCAATAAGCTAAAATGGATTAGATTGATTAATTTTAATTATGTTAGCTTAGTAATTGGATAAATGATTGAGTATAATCAATCTTGGCTAAGTTAAGCTAAAATGGGTTTAATAGCTTGTCTTTGGCTTAAATTAATTAGTTAGGATAAACCATGAATTATATAGGAATATGTTGTTTCAAATGTTTGTTTGCATAGGAAATGAATGTTTGTAGTGTATGAATGCTTTGTTAAGGCTTTTGTAATAAGAGATTATAAACAAAGTGAAAAGAAATACTTTGACTAACAAAGGAGAAATGTCAGTGTTTTTGTGGGGCAATCTTCATAGCCATAGTAGGGTTCCTATTTAGTGTCTGATCAAATAGGGTCTTAATAAAATGAGCTTGATATAAATCGATAATTATTCTAGTTCCTTATACGAGTTTAACTCTTGAATCTACAAATATAAATACCTAATCTATCTTGTGGGTTGGCTTCTTATTTACCATATGAGCCTATTTGGATTTCATATAAAAGGTACATAGTAACTTGCATGGTGGTTATTAGGATAGGCATCCTAAAACAAATTAAAACTTAAACTCAGCTTAATAATTGATTAGTGTTGGTTGTGCATATGCTATCGAATCCAGTCCAATGAGCGGCAACCTTGTCTGGGTGAGCATGGTAGTTTGGGCACTTAGGCCACTAGTTATGATGTAATGACCTTTCTTAGTGGCTCAACAGGTAATTGATAGAGAGTATCGTATCATTGTAACATTTGCTTATTCTTAAAAGGATATAATATGATTTAGTTCATATTTATGGGGATGATTGAACTAGGTGATATTATTGATTAAGTCAAGTAAAGTTGATAACAGCTGTATACCCTAAATGAGATTACTTTTCTTTATCGATTATATCAGAGATATAAGTAGTTGAACTGCTTATGTCAACCCCTGAGTAGCTATGGTTACTCGGGACCCTAGATTCTTGCCTTAGGGTAGTCGCCTGGAGGCTATTGACACGCTCCCCCATTACTGCGGTGGTGGGCCAGGGATGGTCAATCATTTCCTGGATTGTTTCAGAATCTGAATGCTCCAGTGTTTATTTGTTTACTTTAAGAAAAGATAGTAACTTAATGGTTGATGCATTGCATTTACTTAAGTTATGTGTCACTCCATGTGTGATTGTGTTACTACGTACTGACTTCGGCTCTTTATTGTTATATTGTTCTTTTTCCATGTGTTAAGGATGTTGATGATGATGATATTGATGTTGCTGGTGATGCTTGGCTTGGGTTTTGGGCAATGTTGGATGAGTGAAGTGGGTTAGGACCATGGATTTCTTTATATTTGTTTTTATTTTGTTTTAAGAGCTGGATTTATTTTCTGAAAATATATTTGTTTTCTTTAAGGGGCTAGTTATAAAGCCCATATGTTTTGTAATATCTTTAAAAGCTTTGTTTTTGAGAAAGTTAATCTACTCTTAAGCATAAATAATAAAAAGATCTTATAAAATTTTATTTCTTAGACAGTTGGTATGCTTTGGTAGGAGTAGAAATTTATAAATTTTTTTTACAAAGTTTAACTCACCGTTGCTAAATGTAGTTATTTGATAATCTAACTAAATGATTTCAAAATTTAAAACTGATTAGCAATGTTCAATATAAACATATCATTTAAGGAAGCCTGACTGTGTAATACATGAAGTATTATACATGGCAGTAATGCCTCAAATTAAATTTTAGGGCATTACATGCACTATAATGAGAACTCCAGATCTATTGGCAAGTCTTTAAAGACATTGATGTCATCGTTGCTACCTTCAAAGGGGCATAGGGCTATGGGTACTCTTCCATTATAAGAAACACAAAAGACCTATACAAGTTTCAAATTACGGAAGTTTAAAGAAAATAAAAGGAAAGAAAATCTTTTAGAAAAATTTAAAACAGATTTGGTGATAAGGTAGTTAAAAAACTTAACTTTCTTATATATACAAATGAGCAATCAATAAAGCCCTTAGAAGATGTTGAGACATAATCAAATGACTCTAAGTTCAAGGATCATCACCTAGCAGAATACAACCATGTTTCAAGTGTTATACTTTAGCAAAATAGCCCAACAATCTACAAATCCACATGCATATTTATATAAAATCTAGGGTTGGACTAAACAACCAACAAAATCAAGAGCCAAACCGAATAAATTTTTTTTTTTCAATTAGGTTAGCAGTTTGGTTTGGAGATAGAGATTCGGTTCGCAATTCGGTTTGCAACCTCGAACCACATCATTTATTTCAAAAGAAAAAATCATCACTTTAAATTGTGCTGCCTCTACATAGTTGGACTAGAAATTACATAAAATGGCCCAACCCAACAATAATTTAAGGCACTTGATTTGAGTTTAATATGTCATTGTGTGTTACATACTTGTTATCCCTCTTTCACTCTTTCTTTTTGTTCTCCTCTCCTTATCTCTCCCTCATTGTCTTCATCATCAGTCGCCACATTGTCTCCAAAATCCATTAACCTTCACTCATCCTTCTAAAATCGATCAAGGCATGTCGAGTGGAACAAGGATGATTGAACTTCGAAACAACACTACTGTCTCTTTTGATTCATTCCATCCACATCGGGTCCAAGTATGATGTTTTCTTGAGCATTCAATGAAATACCCCAAGTCCTAACCTAGTTAAATTAAGATGGTTTAATTGAATAATCTAATTGATAATTAATTGTAAAATAGTTTAGATAATTTAAAGGAATAAAAAAGTAAATAATAGAAAAGGAATAGCAAATCGATATAAATAAATTAGTAAATAGGATAATTTGAGATTTTAAATATTCTTTTATAAATGTCTATTTTCGTCAATTATCAATTTTATAAATCAAATTATCCAATTTCTTTCAAATATCAATTAACTATTACTTTTCTTGTAATTTCAATTCTCTTAAACTCTAAATAAATAAATTGAATGTTTAATAAATTCTTTAAAACCATTAGACTTTGGTTAACTTTCATTTTGTAAAATCTTATTTATTTTTTAAATCAATTACTTGTTTAAAAATATAAGTTTTATACCAAATTCGAATTAGATATCAGATTTTCACAAATTAAACTTTTAATTTGTATTTTTATATCAAGTTATGAATTTGTAATTTGCATGTTCTCAAATTATTTTCTAATTAGTTTTGATACTTAAAATAATGGTCTAAGAAGTTTAAATCAAAATCTTTATCCATAAATTTTCTTAATTATTTTTGTCCTTATCCCTTTATTTACTTTTTCCTCTTTCTCTTAGCTGCCTTCCCATTCCTTCCTTCTTCTTCTTTTTCTTTTCTCTTTTTCTCTCTTTCATTCTTACGTTTCTTGCTCCTTCTTCTTCAAAAACTAAATCTTGAATCTCAAATCCAATAAGACCTTAGAAGAAAATGAAAATAGGAAACAAAATTAAAGATGAAGATTATGCATAAAAGTCTTAAGAGCTAAAAAAATGATAGTAATGGAGTTTTGGAAGTTTGAGCTTTTCTTAAAACAAGTAAGTTAGTTGTTTACCTTGATTTATGTGTTTTTTATGCATGATATTGATGAATATATGTAAGATATGAGTTAGGTTTGTGATAAAACTTGCTATCAAGGGAGATTTGAGCATGAAACTAAGAATTTAGTTGTTTATGCATGTTGGAGGAAAGGTTTGATGAAGTGTTTGGAGATTTTTTGATGAAGTAGATTGAGTATTGAAGTGTTAAATGATATGGAAATATGTTATATGTTGCTTTGATGATATTTTGATAGAGGTGGGATGTGAAAAAGTTGATAAATTGTATTATAAAAACAGGGGAAATTGCGTTTTGCTGCTATGGGAAATTTCTAGATAAGCACGAGCTCCAACTTGGGCATGCACGTACCCGTGCTAACCAAAAGAAGCAATGTGGGCAATTTTTTTTAGTATGCATAGGCTTTAGCATGGGCGTGCATGTGCCTATGCAAGCTAGCACGATTATGCAACAGCCTGTGTAGAGAAGAAGTTTGGGCGGGTTCACATCTAATCGAAATTTTACACCCAGCATGACCTCTAGCACACCCGTATAGTAGTCTATGTACCCTTGTTGCCCTATTTTTGAAAGAAAAATAAATATAAATATAAATAAAATAAAAACGAATTAGATAATTAATAGTTAATGTGTTATTAGTTAATTGATGTAATTAACCATGAATCGAATAGATTTATAGATTTAATAAATAATTAGATTACACATATAAGTTAGATATAAAATGAGTTTAGTTAATAATCTTTACTTTAACATGGCTTGAAGAACTTGAATGAGCTAATATAAGTTAGATTAATTAATTTAAACCCTTGCTTAGTAATTGAATAAATGATGATTCGAATTGATTTGGCTAAGTTAAGGTAATATAGGCTTAATAAATATAATTAGCTTTAGTTAATGAATTAGGATAAACCTTAGTATAACATAGGGAATATATTGTTTCAAATATGTGTTTTCTTGGAAATAGATGTTTTTGTATATGAATGTTTTGATGATGTTGTTGTAATAAAATATCATAAATAAAGTGAAAAGAAATATTTTGATAGGTAAAGGAAACTGTCTGTATATTGGCAGGGCAACCTTCGCAACATAGCAAGTTCCAAATTAGTGTTTAATCAAATAGGGTAATAAAATAAGTTTGAGATGAATGGATATTTAATTAAATGCTTATATGAGTTTAATTATTGGATAGATATTTGCTTATGAGCCGATTCTCTAATTTATCTCCTAAGAGGTACTCCAGTCAACTTTTGTTTCTTATTGGTTATCAATTAGATAAGGTACGAGTAACTTGCGTGTGGTATGCTAGGATAGGCGTCTAAAATGGATTAAGAACTTAAAGATGGCTTAAGTAATAAATATCGTTTTGTGCATGTGTCGTTGAATAGTCTGAGAAGCACAACCTTATCCGAGCGAGCATGGTAGTTTAGGTATTTAGGCCACTCCAGTCATGATGTAATGACATTTGTAAGGGGCTCGACGGATAGCTGATGAGGTATATAGTATCGACATAACGTTTACTTAAGCTTAGGGTGATATAACATGGTTTAATCCACGTTTATGGGACTGATTGAACTAGATGATGTTATTGACTAAGACTAAGTAAAGAGTGTGTAACAGTTGTGAACCCTAGAGGATGCTATTTTTCTTTATTGGTTACATTATCCAAGAGATATAGATATTCGAGCTAACTATATCAAACCTCTGAGCAACGTGTGGTTAATCAGGACTCCCAAATTCCTAGTGACTTATTCCAGAGTATGAGTGTTTTCCAGTTGCTTGTTTTATTAAAATAGAAGATAATGAATTGTTATTTGTTGCATTGCATTTAGCTAGGTTTGTGTGCCTTTCGTGTGTATCTGCGTTACTATGTACTGAGCTTTGACTCATTATTATTGTTGTTGTTCTTTTTCCAGGTCTTGATTTTATGTTGATGATGGGATAATCGTCATGCCCTGAGGGTACCCTTGTAGTAGTAAACAAACTACACTTGATTACTATCACTAATGTACCTTCAGAGAATGATATATTTTCAAACAACATGATTTTTTAGTTGCTTTGATAAGAAATGACAAATACATATAAGTCATAAACAAGTAAATAACAATCATCTCAGTGCTTGAATATAGTATTACAAACCATAATATTTCTCTAAAAGTCTCTAAACACATCACTAATAATTTAAAAGCCAACTAGCTTAAGCTATAATAGAAACAAAGAACTTATCCCATAATTTTCCATGAACTCTCAGTCTTGAAGTTCTCACCGGAGCTAAACTCATGGAAGTGACCAACCATGGTCTAAGTGTAAACCTGAAAGAACTGTTGGAGTATGAGCAAAACCACGGGCTCAGTGAATAACTGGAACTTACTACATATCAAACAAGTTTATTAATGATCATATGAAATGCATCAATCAAGCATATGTACAATAACCCAAAATCTAAGTAAGATGAAAATTTATGCCTTCTCATCGAGGTTGAAGGAATACAATACCATGGCCTACCTACCAGGTGAGACTAAGTTTTCAAGAAAACAACAATACTCACTTTAATTGTCACTTTGAATTTATCATGTCTTTAGCACTCATTTACTGTTTTACCTTTAGAAACTCCACTAAGTGTTAGTCATTTCAAGCAATACCATAAGCGGTGTCTTTTATTTACCATTTAGTTCCTATGGTATCAATAGAATAAAGGTAATCTTAAGATTAACTAATAGCTTCTGTGCCTAGATAAATTAGGCATTACCAGAGATCCGAAATAATGACACGTAATAGGCTACCACTTACTCAAATGCTGCTTATGCGAATCATGTAATGCATGTTCAATTTCCTTTATGGTACTAGTAGTTTTTAATTAGGTTTAAGGTGTTCAATCATTACATAGACAAGCAACATGTTACACAAGCAATATAGTCATCCACCATTCTGTTATTATTATCGTTAGAGTGACTTGACAATCAATATTTCATACAACAAACAATCCCCGTAAACCCATACAACAAATTTAGGTTATTATTTTTCATTAATGGTCAACTAAGCTACAAGCACACACAATGTAATAAGACTAAGTTACTCACCTGCTCATACTGGCTAGTCGTAGTAACCAATAGGAAAATCCTTATCAATATCAAGATCACCTATTGAGATGAATAATATATTCATCAATATCACACAAACTATATAATTAAATTTCTATGAGCGTCTAAGTGTCTTATATTGATACTAGGTTTTCTTTCTTTTACTATATTGGTTCTTTAATGATCCTATGATAATCAATTATTATTTAATATTTATTTTCATTTTTGCTTGTCTTGATATTGTTTGATATTTATATACATTTATTGAGTATTCAAAAAATTGATATTTAGTAAGTTTATTTTTTTATAGTTATTATTATGGCTATTTTTATATTGTTCCTTATTTGATTCATTATAGTAACTTGTATTTATTCACTATTGTTGAGTGTCATCGGGTTCTCTTGGTCTAATTGATATAGTTTTCTTGTTATGTATATGCATCACATTATTAAAAAATTTAGCTTATTTAAATTTCCATTCTTATGTTTAAAATAAGTATTTTACAATTATTATACTTTATTTTCATTTATAAGGTATGCTAATATAAACAATAATGATAATAATATTAGTAATATTAATAATGATAATTATAAGGTAATTTATTAGTAATTCTAATATTATTTTTCATAATAACTTTATTAAACCAATAATAATTTCAATGACAATAATAATAACATTACATATCACATTAATAATAATAATAATAATACTAATAATAATTATAATAGGAATAATATCATTAAGAGTAATACTCATAATAATATTATAGATCATAATGATGATGATAATCATTAGAATAATAATAATAAAAATAATAGTTGATATTATAATAACAATTAGCATAATAATAGTATCATTAACAATATTACTAACACTAACATTAGTAACGCTTAATAATTATTTTAATAATAAGGATACTAATAATAATAACAATATCTGATTAAAATAATAATAATAATAATATAATAATAATAATAATAATAATAATAATAATAATAATAATATCATTATTGATAATAAAAATAATGGTAATAATAATAATAATAATAATAATGTTAATGTTGATATTATTTAGCAATAATAATAATAATAATAAAACTAAATCAGATTTTTGTAATTTTATTTAATTTTTTTTACAGATTTCCAAGAGGTACATCGCGAGAAACATGGCCGTGTTCCAGCCGTTTGATTTTGGAAATCATCAGCTGAAAAAGAATTGTTGCCGAGAGATACATGGAGAGGTCCATGGCCGTGTTCCTCCCATGGTCATCTGTGTTTTTCATTCTTCACGTGATTTGATCTGTTTTTCATGATTTTTCATGTCCAAGTTGATTCTAATGTGTTCTTAAGTATTTATATATGTTATATATATACATATAACAACATATTGTGTCCTAGCATGTCCATGATCTTATTTAATAAAAAGAAGTAGTACAACTAGGTTTTTTTTGCAGGTTTTACATTTTTTTTATTTGAATTTGGATGTTCTAAACTCCACTTTAAAGCTTGTTTCGAACCTAGAACAGTAAGAAACATTGTTTAGAACAATGTTTAACACTTAAACTAGCTAAAAACGAATTTAACCATACCTTAAACTCTTGTTTCCAAGCTTTTGAACTTTGTTAATGGAGTTTTTCTTTTGTTCTTGTATGTTGGTTTATGGAATGAGTTTAGGTCTATTTTGTTGTTGTTTTAGTTGTAATTTAAGTGGTTTTGAGGCTAAGGAATATTGGGTTTTATAGAAGAAGAAGAAGAAGCAAGAGGCGGTATCCACTCGAGAAGTTGGTTTAGATTTTTCTCCAATTTTTCACTCTTTTAAAAGTTGTTCTGATGCATTAATTAGCTCATCTAGTTGTCTCTATTTGATTGTGTGTGTGTGTGTGTGTGTGTGTGTGTGTGTTGACTAGAAAATGTATTATTAGACCAATTTGAGGAGTTTTGGCTTGCATCAACCGAGGAGATCAAAACCACACATTCACGCACACTGCACCGTAATTTGGCTAGATTTGATGAGAAAAAAAATTATATTGTTAGTTAATAATTATCTTAATTTTATGGTAGTTTATTAAGTTAATCGGGTATAATTATGACAATTATTCAAGAGTTTTATCTTCAAAAATTTATATTGAGTTTTACAAATTTTCTAGATTGTCACTGAGTTCATATTTAGGTTTAAATTTACGTGAATAATTATTTTTAGAATTTTATCTCTCGCAATTAGGGTTTTCTAAACTTAATAGGCTAATTTTTCTTTTAGGCTCTAATAGCTTAAGAATATTCTAACTAAAACGATGATATGATCCAAATATTTATTTGAAGTCTAGATTATTAATTATACATCTGTTTATATTTTTATTATATATTTTTAACCCAACGGTTTATCTTTAGGTTATCGTTTCCTAACTATAAACGTAATTAGTAGTTTACTCTTTATCGCACTCAATATCTTAGCCAAGTTATCCTTATATATAGGGTTTTCAATACCTACTATAGAATATTATTAGTAGTATTTAATACTATCTAGAAATATTTGTTTTAGGGTTTAAAACTATATATAGGCTTATTACTACTCATAGTTCTATTCTAAAGTCTTTGTTCAGTTTAATAGTGACCATCTATTTTCTATATTTATATATTTCTATCTATTTTTATTGGTATGACAAGTTTCGAGGTTTGAAATTTTAGGTTATCTTCAATTATATCTTGAGTTATCAGCTCAAGATACGAAATCTTGTTTTTGGTATCAATTGAGGTCAGAGAAGTTTTTATTCAGGCTTATAAATCATAAAAGAGCTAAATTCAACTCATAGATTTATTTTAGAGTTTTTGTTAAGTTCTAGATTTACTAGCTAATTCACACACTCTACTCTAGTGTCGTGTACTAATGTAAAAATTTTCGGGGTTTACAATAATGTTGTATGGATGAAGAAGATGATGTTGATGATTATCATTATTATTGTTATTGATGATGATTGATGTTTATGATGATGATATTGATTATTTTGGGAATGGGTCGACTTGGGAGAAGACTGTGGATGAAGGATGTGCGTTAGGATCGAAGAATGTAGATAGTTTATTCTTATTTGTTTATTAAAGAACTGGATTTATATTTTGAATTGTAATATTCTTTTATAGGACTTGATGGAGCTCGAGATTTGTAATTTATAAGTTCTTAAAGCTCTGTTTACCATCATGAAAGGTATTGGTGATACCTGATGGTATATTTTATTTGTGAAAGATTATCTACTCATGAGAGTAGTTTATGATATGTTTTTGTAAAATTCATTTTATAAATTATAAATCTAGTGATTTCTAGATTGCAATTCAATGATTTCATAAATTTAAAAGCGAGTAGTAAATGTTCACCATAAACATATCATTCTAAGAAGCCTGAGCATGTAATACAAAAGTATTATACTTGGTGGTAACTGTCTTAAATTAATCTTAGGGCGTTACATTCAAGGAGTAGATACTCGCAACAGCTTCGTATGTTTCCTCTACAGGGAGCTTATAAACACAGCAAGGTCGATGTCTTTTTGGACAACAAATAGCTTCGCAATTCAAAAGATGATATCCTACTCTCATGGAAACTATTGACCAGTCTACCATATCAATACCAATCTTCTTTAGAGATTATGCTTCCAGCAAGAGCTGTCTTATGGAGGTTGCGAAGACATACGAGTGCATGAAAACAAAGGAAGAGATAGCCCTCCCCGTCTTCTAAGACATCAAATCATTTGATGTTTAAAACTAAAAGGAACATTTGAACAATCCTTCCGAGAGCACCACGAAAATGAAGTTGAACTCTACCTTCTTGAGATCTAGAAGGAAGCCTTGAGAGAGGTTAGATTTAAGACGAGATACGGTATAAGGGTATGTATATTATTCTCTAAACAGTTCAAGTTCATATCATTTCTTATGTTTCAATTGCTTGAAGTTTGAGGCTTTTTGGTTTATCAATTCTCTTTAGTTTAATTGTTTACTTTTTACTCCCTTATGTTTAGCTTATTTTTGTAGTTTCTGAGCTGGATTTATTTTTTTATATTTAAACCATGTTTTTTTTTTTCATTAGTAAAAACATATGCATTAAACATGAAAGCAAGCATATATTTTAACCATGTTTGTTTCATATGAGTTAATAAGTTTTGACCTAAGAAAAGATGAGTTAATAAGAAATGGTTCAAACTGTATACAGAACCATATTGAACTGTATTTTTTAGTTTCGGTAAAACAGTGAACTGAACCATGTAATTAGGTTCGATTTTATGAAAAAAAAAACCGTATTTTTTTGTTCGATTTGGTTCAAGGGGCGAACCAGACCGTACCATACCGTGCTCATCACTAATGAAATCCTATGCATATTAGCATTGACCTTCTCTAAGTCTACATGAACAAGCCACATAAACTTTTGAAAGCCTTAGTATATGAAAAGGAGAAATGACACAATTGATAAATAATGGATAATGTTACAAATGATATTTGAACTTTGATAAAATATGTAGTTAGGTACATCAACTTTGAAATTGATCAATTTAATATCTGAAAAACATTGAAATTGGTTAATTTAGTATTCGAAAAAGCTTGATGTAGGTAATCCTGGCAAGCACGAAATTTTTTTTCAGATATTAAATTTATTAATTCCTAAATTTATATACTAAATTGATCAATTTTAAAGTACATATACCTAATTACATATTTTGTCAAAGTTCAGATAGCATTCATGACATTAACCAATGAGAAATTAATTATCACTTTTGGGAGACTTTCTCTACATGCCACTTGACATGCTTAGTTTTGGGGGCAAGAAACTACAAGAGGAATAATCTCTAAAACTTATCAAGACTTTCCCTAATTTGGTGTAGTTTATAAACCATCTCCATTAGTCTTAACTTGACAATGGTCATGATTAACTACCCTAGCTTGGTGAAGGCTATGCCCTAAAAGATTTGTCATCTTGGTTCAAGAAGGCCTCCCTTAGCTTGCCTTATTCTTTCCAACTTTCACAAGGTAGAAACCCCTGCTTGACTTAAAAATCCTTTACAAATTCCCATTTGGTCAATCATAAACCTAAATCGTTCTTCTAAAAGCTAAAATATATCAAGTCCAAAGGTAGATTGAAGAACAAACTTGTTTTGAATAAATAAGCTCTTAACTCTTCTTTATAAGACACCTCCCTCAAACTAACCTCGCTTTTTGTCAATGAAAGAAGTTAAGGTAACTACGAGCATAGAAGCAACTTCATCTCAATAAGGGCTCTTATAGCAAAGGATCAAGTAGTGTCTTCATTCTTGAAATCCTCAATGCTCAAGAACACCATACCTCCTATCCTCAACAATCAAGCATGAGAAGTTATAACTCACTTAACTTTCAAAGTCACAAGGTTTAAGCCCATCTCAAGTCAGGATGAGCATCAATTAGATAGTCAATACTTACAAACGGATCTACCTTACTTCCTTTCACATGCTTATCAGGATGAGCATCAATTAAATAGTCAATACTTACAAACAGATCTACCTTACTTCTTTTCACATGCTTATCTAACTCATTAGCTTAAAGCCCATTTCACCATTTAGTAACAACTTAACCTTGTGTCCTCACTTGAAAGCTCGATGAAGGTAACTTTCATCCACAACTAGCAAATGACCCTACTAACACCTAGTGCAACTATTAAGCTGTAACTCTTACTCTCAAATGCATTCCATGACTCCAAGCTATTTGACAGATGGCATCAACTCATACTCTATTTCAAGCAGGGGTGGCAAAGAACCTTTAAAACTAAGTAATGATCCTGAATTGCATTCATCTGCAACCCTTCAGGCCTAGACAAGAAGCTTCCTAAATTGATGCTTAGCAATTGGAGTGGAGGAAAATGCTGGTGGCCATTTTCAATTGATCCTCAAGACCTAAGTTTGACCACCTTTAGACCTAAGATAATGCCATGAAGAAATTGAAGCACATAGGTTAAGACTGCCAAAGGAATAAGACCATCACCTATGTTGGATGAATGACAATCATGACCAACAATGGTACTATTTTATAGCAATGGTAATGGTGGCAATGGATAAATAATAATGATATAATAGAGAAATGGGTGCAATACAAATATGGTATAAGATAAATAGAACAACTATTAAAATTTTTGTTATTGCATAGTACTTGTATATAACAAATGATATATAACATAGAAAAAGTGATGTGTTATATTTAGCTCATTAAATATAATATAAAAAATTTAAGCTTTATGATACTATATTTTACTACACCTTTATCCTTGACACATTGGGTGAATTAGGGTTTTATCACGATCTGTTGATAAACACATGAATGTTGGATTGTGATTATGAAATACATGTTAGTTTTGAGAATATCCAGGTAGATGGCATCAAAAATAAAAAATTCTATGTGAGAATTCAAAATTTGGAACAAAAAGCAAAGACGGCTCAAAATTTGTGTATATCTAAATGATAATTGTCACGCCCCATAGGATACCCTATATGTAACAGTCCACCACATGCTACACAAGTCTCTCGAATTACCACCTTAGTCCTTCGAGGGCCTCGTATAGATGTAAGGCGTACCTTTACGACAATAGAATACAAGTCCGAATGGAGATAAAAGCTTAACTTGGCATGCATTAGCAATAGGATATAACTCATGATACATGAATAAATATTACATTTACTAAGGGGTATTCCCCTGTAAAAGAATATTTAGTGGTCTTATACAGTCATCCAAGTCTTAAAAGTTTCCTATGGAAGTCTAAATAGAAATTTCAACTTCTAGGGGAAACTCCTAGCTCCTGTACCTGCACGGTCGGGTCACGCTGTCTAAGCCATAAGTTTGGTAGCTGCAAAAGGAAGAAACTGTAGGGATATAAGCTAACTATCTTAGTGAGTGAAATCTTCCACAACAACATTCATGTCACAACAGTTCAAACAAGTGATTTATATAGACAAGTGAATGCACTAAACACATGAGAACAACATACATATGACCAGCCGAAAATCATATGTGGATAGACTTGCGCCCTCCATCCTAGGTTAGCAGATTAACGAATACTGTGGTACTAACTTTATTCCGTTTATGGTTCACGGGTAATGTACAATTATTTCGTTTCTGGATCACAATTAACCAACCAATTAATCTCGTTTATGGATTACGATTAACCAACAAATTAATCTCGTTTATGGATCATGATTAACCAACCAATGCTAATGCTCCTTCCCATTATGATATGCATATGTCTGAATTTTGCATTAATTCGAATAGTTGATTAAGTCATTTTATTCAGGCGATCAAACAATTTCTCAAACAATACATCATAACCAACTACACAACCAGAATTTATCACCCGGTTTCGATATTCTTATTTTGAAATCTCATATCATCATCAACATACAATTTCCCATTATTCCCCATCATACATATTCATTTCACTTTGCCTACATTCTAGTGTACTAATTTATCAAGCACATACAATAAATGAATTGGGAAGAGAAACTCACTCTACCATCGGTTCGCTGGTCTCTTAGTAATAATAATCCGGGGTAAAGACTCGACATCCTCGGGTTCGCCTAAACACAAAGGAAACACCCTAATAAGTATTCTGCCATCTAAGAATATCAAAAACTCTAAGACAACATAGTGAAATCGAAATTCGCGTCATTTCCGAAGTTCTGATTTAAAATGGCCATAACTTGGTCGTTTTAACTCGAAATTTCGCAAATATATCAATTTCTATCTACTTCGAAAGAGCTTTCTAAATCTGAAGCTTAAATCAAGTTTTGAAAATATCTAAGCCTCGGAAATGAAGGATCAAATCTGACCAGTGGTTATGTTGATTCCGAAAATGTGATTTTCATGAATGCTCTTGAGATTCCTAAGTGTAAAATGAAAATAAATGCCATGGTAACGAATTTCCCTATCATGAATGTCATGATATGAACTCTTATGTGCCTAAGTTCTTATAAATTTTTAGATTGAAAGAATTTAAATAATCTTTATCTTAAGGAACCATTTCATACGATTGCTAACTAGTAGATTTGTTACACTTGGTCACTCTCACTTGTTCTAAGGATTTTCCTTAGGAAAACTCTATTTTCTTTAAAGAAGTTTTGACTCTTACATGAACTATGTCCTAAAGCCTTTATTTCTTTAATTAAATCTTCATTTGTAAACTTTTAAGTGAGTCTTATACTAGGGTGGGTCCAAAAATCCGAATTTTTGCAAAACTCATTCTTAAGTGGATTCTTTTAAGAAAAATGTATTTTATACTTAGAACTTTAGGTATTTATTCTATCTATACCCTAAGGACTTTATTTATCTAAGAAAATACCATTTTTGAGGTTGGAAAACTAGTGTTTTCTAACCATCTATTGATTATTACGAATTTTGCTTACAAGACTTTCAATTCAAAACTTCTATTAGACTTCATCTCTTGTTTTAACTATTTTCCTTGGTAGAAACTCATTTAAACTCATGAAAAATATCATCAAACATCATCTATCACCTATAGGCTTCATTTTCCTTATAAAACACATGTTTTGAAGTTGATAAAAAGGTTTTTAGACTAGGTTTTCTATATCATCCGAATTTACACTAGTTCATTTCTTGAAAAGAGTTCTCCTTTTTGGTTTCATTGACTCATCTACCTATAGATCTATATACTAGCAAGATTATTTACTCAAGACAAAAGTATTGATGACCATTAATGCACAAAAACTCAAAATAGAGATGAGATCTTAAATGCCTACATGAATATGAATGGTAAAATAATAGATCTACTATCTTAAGTGCTTAAATAGGTTTTGGAAACATAAAAACTACATTTTTATGAAAGATCTTTTATTCAAAACACTTTTAGATGGATGATCATGAAGCTTATGGCATAAAAGCTTGTTTAAATGTAAGATCTACTTTGTGATGGTTTGGTATTCTTGTTTTAGTATTTCCTTGTCCCTAGCAAGAGCTCATAGGGAGCTTTAAGTGGAAATACTCAAGAATATCCTTGCCATTACAAGGATCTAAGGGTAAAAGAAGTAAAGTTCTTTTACTTAAGGTAAAAATAAGAGACAAATGAAAAGAAAAAGAAAAGTTGTGTGTATGTGTGTGTGTGTGTGTGTGTGGCACTATGGCTCATGACAACAAGGAGTGGAGAGGAGAGAAAAGAGAGCTTTTTCACCTTTTGGAAGTTTTGAAATGAGAAGAATGAAGAGAGAGAGAGAGAGAGAGAGAGAGAGAGAGAGAAAGTAGTTTATATATAAAGTGAAATTAGGTTAAATGGGATAGAATAAATTGAAAAAATTGCACAATGGAGCTCAAAATTGGGGGATCACACAGGCCATGAATTGAAAAGGGGGATTTGATTTTTGTTTGATTTGTTTTGATAGATTTGTACATTAAAAGTCATAAATTGTAATAATTATTTAGAGACAAATAATTCTTGGAAAAGAAAAAGCAATTGAGTGATTGTAAGAATGTAAGAGTAGGGTGTGCTTGCGAGTGTAGTAGATTGTACTTGTGAATAGTAATGAATAGTAATCAAGACAACTTAATTATCGGTAGTAAGAAAATACGAATAAAAAAGCTATAACTGTATTTTTCATAAACCGAAAAATTATGAAATTTATATTTTTGAAATCCTTATAAACTTCGATTCAAATGAGTATTCATGAGTAAATTTTTGAAATTCGAGTTCCGGGGCACGTTTTCTGTAACATGTCTCGGGAAGGCCCGGAATCGAAATTTTCTCAAAATCTGATCTTTTCTTGGTTTGAAATATTTTCAAGAACTATATCCAAGGTTAGATTTTCTTATAAAAGCTTCTTAATTGGAAACCGAGGAAAAGCCGGATTTAGGATTCCTAATTTTCACTCCAGTCTTAAGCTATTCCAGCTTAGGGTTTTTGGTTTCCGGTTCTCAAGTCTTCTTAGTTACTTAGAAAAACCGGGGTTTACAATAACTATTGTTCGTTTGTCCTACAATAGATAATATAAGCAGATTCAAAGCTACCAAAAATGGAAACATAAAAAAACTGCCAAAAATAGAAAAGTCCTAAAGTTTTAGGACAAAAAGAACATGAAAGACAATATTAATGCCATAGACAACATTAAAAATAGATGTGTTTATAAAGAGTTATATTTAAAAATAAAAATAAAAAATAAATACAGACCATTTGAGGGCGTAAACGAAGGAATTTGACCAAAAAGCTGCATAGCTCAATACCAAAGGTACTAGCTTCTTCCTATTGGCTCGTTTCCTTCGAAGTTCAAAGTAGGGTCATAAAATCACATAACTGACATTGACCAGTTTCTATCCCATTTTGCCATGTAATTACTCACCACTGCTTTTACCTCATCAGTCCTCCACTATAAAAGAAAACAAGCATTTTACATGGTATTGTATTTCACCACCATGGTGGTTTTTCTTTTCATGAGAAAACTCAACATGTGACATTATTCCATATTTATTATTTAGTTGCAGTATTTATGTAGACTTATAATTTTAAAATTACGTCTAATGTATGTCATATATCATTGTGGGTTTTATTTTGTTAAATAATAAATATAATAATCCACACAATATCTATAAAGTATAAATAAATAATTCATAATGAATGATGGAATTGTAATATAGTGATATATAAAAAGGGTGTTTTTGTCCTTGAATAGATGATTTTGGTCAAGAGAGGTCACAGGCGAATGATTGGACGAATTTGACTTAAGCCGGTATCTAAGCTGCCAGTTTTGACTCCTAAGTTGCCGGCCTAAATATTATGGACAACGGCCTATGCTTCGGTGTTGAAGTCTCGAAAATTTGCTAAGGAAATTGGACTTACGCCGGCATGATGGCTGCTAACGTAGTAAGGAAGGCCGCCAACATATCATGTAGGCTGCCGGTATACTGACCGGCATATGCTAGCATTTTTCCAAAGCTAGGGTTGCATTTTTCCAAAGCCAGTTCCCTCTATAAATAAGACCACAAACCCCACGACCTTGTTACACTTTTTCCCCAGCAAAACCCTAGGTAAGTGGTTTTTCTCTAGTCTTTTTCAATCATTCTTTTTAGTTCAATCTATCTAATACGAGTTGTTCAACGGATTTGAAGGAGATCCAAGATTTATGGTGAAACCCTAGAGTGATTGGAAATCTAGGAGACTCTGATTCTAAGGAAAAGGTAACATCTTTCTTGGGATTTTATAATTACTACGATTCGAGGATTATAGGTTTATGATTTCAATTTATTAGCTGAATTCAGGAGAATTGTGGATTATGATTCTTATTACAATTTGAAATCTACAAATTATAGGTATGTAAGAATTCATCTAATCTTATTGTTCGATGAGATTTATTTGTTATTGTAGTTAAAATGTTTAATTGAAGAGTATATGTATATTGAAGGGATTGTGGTGATAGTTATGGATTTGTGGACGAACGATGTTGAAAGTTGTATTTAATTGTGAGGAAGAGAAGGCAGGTGTGTTATCCTTATTGATATAGATTTGTGAATATTAAGGTTTATGTTTTCGTATTTAATTCTGATTCAAGATAATTGTTGGATTAGGGTTTTGATCTTTTAAGAAGTTCTATTGGTCGATTTGAGTTTGAGCAATATCAGGTACGACCTTACCTTGTTTGCTGCTTGTGTGTGTAGGTTTAGAAAATAATTTGACTAAATCCTATCCAACATATAAATTGAAAAGAGTGTTGATTGTGTATGGCTTTGGTTAGTAAAGAATACGCAGAGTGTGATTCTAACAAGACGCCCTGATGATCCTTGTGTGGTGCTGTTCCTAGTGGAGTTGCACTTGGAAATGATTCTAGTAGATTAGGAGCCGTTCTGGTCCATATGGCGGAACTCAATGATGTGTGAAGAGTACCCAACATCAATATATTATATAGAAACTATTTTATAAAGATTGTGAACCGATGTCATGAGTTACTCCATGTTTAGGACTAAATGCATATGGTTCTAAGCTGTGCTGTTTATTTCACTAATTAAAGATAATAATTTGTGCCTGTTGCATTAGTTCTAGGAATGTATGTGATGCATGATTGGCATGTTCATGTGTATTTGTTTGTGGTATGGCGTACTGAGCGATTTTGTTAATTCCTTTAATTTTTTCAAGTACAGGTGAAGAGGATGTTGTTTATGATCTATATGGGTATGATGTATATGTAGATCACAGGGATAGTGATAGTGATAGTGGATTTGACTATCCTGCTAAGGACTCGTAGATCTAGAGCATCGAATCTAGTGGAAAGATATGGAAGACTTTATGGATTTTATGATTTATTATTAGTTGTTGAAAATTTTATGAGACTAGTTTGATAGGTTTATTTATGATGACATATTGTTTCGGATTTTTATTAGTTCATAACATTAAGGATTATTTTTAAGAAATGTTTTTAAAGTAAACCAATTGTGAGTTTTGGCGATTAAAATTTGATATATTTGTGGTATAGTGTTTTAATAGCCTTAGCGTGTTCTTACAAAGAGAATGACACGTGACGAGTTATAATGCCTACAACTTAGAGCATTATAATATCTATAAGCTTAAACTTTTATATTAAATGATTGTTATGTTAACCTTAATATATTTTAAAAGGTTTTGAAGACTTTATCCATCTCGGTTTCTTTTTTCAGTCAAAGTCAAGTAGTCTAGATAAAGTTGTATATTTATGTGACAATGCACCATGACCCAGTGATTCCACCCTGTAAGCCTTGATATGCAGTAATGGCAATCCAAGGTTGGTTACGAGTACAAACAATTTAACTCAAGGTAATACAATAATGTGCTTAAATTTGAGTTTTCGACTTAAACTAAACAAGCTTAAAATTTTTAATTCAAGCTCAGTCTGAAATGATGCTAAATAAATTCATTCCAGTAAACCTTTTTTCGAGCTGGATTTATTTAAAAGATTTTTTTTTATATTTATGTTAATAATTAGACCAAACTCAACTAAATATCTATATTTGGCTCCAGATTGATTGGACTTGTCCGTAAATGAAACTAAACATTGTCAAATTCGATGTCAACTCAATTAACTACACATAATACTTAAGTTTGAGCTTGTGTTCTCATTCTATTCAATGTTGCTCCTATGTCAAATTACTCAAGTAAATATGGAATCAAATTTTGGCATGTTTACACCTCTATTAAACCTATTCTAATAAAGGCCGTGTAAATGTGCATTATTTTTTTTTTTTCTCCCGAACCAAGCAACTAGGCCCTACCTTAATATCGCGGTTATCTAAATTCTAAAGCATTACCACGAACTCCTGCGATAATATATACATGAAACCTGTCTTGACGATTCCTAAAGCTGGCTAACCGAAACCATTTTCAATTTATGTGACTTATGATGGATACTTTGCTTTGCAGCATATATTAAAAGAATTAGAGTGATTTGTTAAACTTTGTCAAGTGCGTTCTTGTTCCAGATGTAACTTTCATTTGGAATTACACCATAATACTTGTAAATATTACGTAAAAATGATAAAATAATTCAAAAGAAATGAGATTCAAAAAATTTAAACCCAAAATATGTGCATCCTTATATAGATATGAGTCACATAGACCTAAAAAATTTCCGCATGACCAAAAAATGAACCCAGAATTTTAATTAGGAAAAACCTCATATAGGGTCGATAAATGAATCTAGATATCTCTCTGGGTTGGGATCCGAATTAAACTTGCCACGACGGACCCACCAAGCGGACCTGACATGGTCCATGGATCTTAGGCAGCTCCACTCACTAGACCCATGGACTCGACAGTCCAAACTAGGGGTGGGCACAGATCGGTTTGGTTCGGTTTTTCCTAAAACCAAACCAAACCATAATTGACGGTTTGGTTTTTTTCCGTCCCAAACCAAGTCCTTAAGTAACAGTTTGGTTCGTTTGGATTACGGATTAAATCAAAATTCTAACTATTTTTTTTTGTTCTAGTTTTTTACATTTGTGTAGATACTTAAACATTTATATCATTTTACAAAGTTTATATTATAAATTACAACAAAATACTTTATGAATTCATTATATTTTTAATCTATAGTTTTCTATAAAATTAATTATCCACCAATAAAATACATTTACCGACTAATACATCGTAAGTCATAATTTTTATTTTATAATAGAACCATCAAGTCAATTATCTATCAATAAATTTAGCTAAAATAAAAAATCATCTATCAACAAAATTCATTAACGAATAAAATAATCCGTTGATAAAATATATTAAACAATAAATACATAATAAGAGTTTATAGCTGAATAAATAAATTTCATACGTTATAAAGTTAAAATCTATTTAAAAAATAATTAAAAAAACAATAGTTCATCATCAACAAAAAAAGACATATTATGAGCCCAAAAAAATTTAAAAAAGAACAAGTTGATTTTAATTAATATTCACCAAATAATAAATATCAAATGAAATCATATGAACATATAGTAAAATATTATTATATTTTTTAAAACAGTTTGATTCGGTTTTACGGATTAGTTTGGTTTATCTTCCAAACCAAACCATAAATTTATGGATTGTTTCATATTAGAAAAATTTTAAACCAAACCATTAAAAATACCATTGGTTCGGTTACGGATTAGCTCGGTTTGGTTCGTTTCGTTTCGTTTTTTTAGCCACCCCTAGTCCAAATGGGTCACCCATTAAAAAATAAATAATAATTATAAAATTAATATAACATTAAAAAGCATCGAGTTAAACCCATCCTGCCAGCTTAAGACCCAGTGGGTCCATGGGTTGGACCCGCCCTGTCTCCTCCACGAGCTAGTTATGAGTCCATATAATTTGGACTCGGACCTAGACCCAATAGGTTAGGTCCATGAGTCGGATCGAACAGCCCTCGAGGAGATGTCTAAATGAATTTAAAAATAAAAATTGTTAAAAAAAGTTGCATAAAAAAGATACTCAAAACAACTCTTATTTTATTACAGTAGCCGCATAATAAATATAACTGTACTGGTGGATAATAAATGTGTGGGTGGACGGCCAAAATATGATGTCCTGTTTTAATGAGCTTATAATAAACCAGAAACATTAGAGAGGTATAATCAACTAAATGTTTGAATTTAGGTTTTTCTTTTTCCCCCAAAATTAAAACGTTGTGAGCGATTGAGTAGACGACTTCTGTGCAGTTAAACACAAGAAATTCGGATGAAACGATTGGTCAGATACAGGCAGCGTCAGGAAGACGATTACCCATTGACCATGAACGCCATAATAGTTTTCTATTTCTCTTTTCCTGAGTCCGTCCGGGCGGCCAAATGATGTCATCGCTTTCCCTTTCTTTGATCCAGTCGTGTGCATGGGGATTTATTTATTTATTTATTTTGTCGCTTCTTCTCTTTCATTCACCATTCAACGTCTTTTCTTTAAACAAGTGTTATATATACGTATATATATTGACTCTCCAATATGAATAATTCATCAATTATATCGTCGCATTGGTCTTTTACTATAAATCAAACAAGTGTTATATATATGTATATATATATTCTATATACATATACAAAATCCAAATCAAATTGCTAATGTCTATTTGGATTATCTGATTTATTTATATCCTATCTACATCTGTATTTTATTTATATTTTATCTGTATCTGATATGTTTAATCAGTTTATGAGTAAAAATATTTGTTTTTTTCATCTATATCTATTTTTTTTATGAATATCTACTTAAAAATGATAAAAATAAAATATCAAAACAATTAGGATAAGATGAAACTAGGGGTGGGCACGGATCAGTTTGGTTCGGTTTTTCCTAAAACCAAACCAAACCATTATTTACGGTTTGGTTTTTTTCCATCCCAAACCAAACCATTAAATAACGGTTTGGTTCGGATTATAGATTTTTAAACCATTAAATAACGGTTTGGTTCGGTTTGGATTACGGTTTAAATCAAAATTCTAACTAAAAATCTAGTTTTTTTATATTTGTGTAGATTCTTAAATATTTATATCATTTTATAAAGTTGATATTATAAACCATGACAAAATACTTTATAAATTCATCATACTTTTAATCTATAATTCTCTATAAAATCAATTATCCACGAATAAAATACATTCACTAACCATTATATAGTAAGTTATAATTTATTATTTTTAATATAACCATCATTGTCAATTATCTACCAATAATTTAGCTAAAATAAAAAATCATCTATAAACCAAATTCATCAATGAATAAAATGATCAGCTGACAAAATATATTAAACAACTAATACATAATGAAAGTTTATAACTGAATAAATAAATTTCATACTTTACAAAGTTAAAAGCTATTAAAAAAATAATAGTTCATCATTAATAAAAAAATTACATATCATGAGCTTAAAAAAAAATTTAAAAAAGGACAAGTTGATTTTAATTAATATTCATCAAATAATAAATATCAAATAAAATCATATAAACATATAGTAAAATATTATTATATTTTTCTAAAACGGTTTGGTTCGGTTTTATGGATTGGTTTGGTTTACCTTCCAAACCAAACCATAAATTTACGGATTGGTTCGGATTTGAAAATTTTCAAATCAAACCATGAAAAAAACCATATTTTCGGTTTGTATTGGTTCGGTTACGGATTGGTTTGGTTCGGTCGGTTTTTTTGCCCACCCCTAGATGAAACAGACAGCCTTTCAACTTGAAAATATGTTTTTTTTTTTTTTTTTTAATTTGTTTCAAAAAATTCTCACATTACACCAAACCAAAATTTACATATCACGTACGAAGTAGATTTTATCGAAACAAAAGAGCTAAGTTGAATCATTCTGAGATACTGCGTGATATTTGTTTGTCATCTAAAAGGTTATTCATTTTCCACCATATTACTTAAAAGGTAAATCATAAAATGGTAACGTGTTTAAAATTTAAGTGTTAAAGTTAATAGTAGACATGTCCCAGTTTTAATTTGATCGAAATAATTAATTTTAATGATTACTATTATCAAATAAATTTAACTAATAAAAATTCATTAGTAGAAATTAAAAAATTATGAAAACATGGAAAATTAAAAAATGGAAAAAGAAAAATTGGTAGAAAATTACCAAGTAGTTTTCCAACTACCCAAAGAGTCAGGGATGATCAGCCACCACCAGGGTTGACCCCCTCATTGTGGCTGGTGGGTCAAGCAATTCCAACACGATGGCTACCCTTGACCATGGGGCCACAGATCTGACTTATCTGCAGGTTCTTATATCATTTTACTTTTCTTTCTTTAATTTCAATTTTGCAGTGGCAAATGGCCTCCTACCACATAAAGTTGGATGGCCACACAACTCACGTATGATGGTGGATCATAGCCCACAATTCTTTTCGTAATTTTCTAACAGCCTAGGAACGAGGATCGCCAGCAAGTGCCTTAGGAGGTTTGACAACCCAGCCCAAATGAAAACTGATTACCCTAAACGACCTTGGGAGGACTAAAAACGATAAGGCTTTCTTTTGGCTTTTATTTTAATATTTTTGTTACTTCTTAGTTACTTAATTATTTGATTAATTTTTAGTTGTATTTTTTTAATAATATCATTTTATCAAATTAATTGATCCAAACCAATCGGGTTGCGATATGTGCCGACTAATTAGCTTTAACTCTAACTATAAAACATAAATCACATTTTATAAAGCCTCAAAACCATAAGTCATCTTTTTTTAATTTACCTTGCTTAAAAAATAAATTTTATTTCTTATTTAAATATATATGTCTTTGAATTTTACGTAAAGTGTAAATTAGACCAAAAGATATCAATATTTGAAAGTAAGTTTATTTAATGTATCAATGAATTAAGTGGTTACAGAAAAGGAATTAACTTTTCACAAAGTAAATCAAATAAGGTATCAACATTTTATAAATTTTATTTAATTTTTCAATGTTTCTATTAATTTTAAATTAAGTTCTTAAATTTTTATCAATGGTAAATTTTTAATATCTTATTTGACTCACTTTGTAAAACATTGATACCTCATTTTAATCACTTGAAATGTTAATTCTTTAAATGAATTTATCTTAAAACATTGAAGGTAAGTTCAAATAGAGACTTGACTTTTAAGTATTAAAAAAAAAAAAGGAAATCAATGTTGTATAGAGTGGGGCAAATGAAAAATTTGTTATAATGTCATTATAAAATGTGCTAACATGATATGTTTTAATGTTGTCACATCAGGATCCATTTGTAATATTAAAAGGAAAATTTATAATTTTTTAAACCAGTTAAAATGTAAATCCTCATATTTTCAATACATTGTATAACATTGATTTCTATTTTTAATTAATTAAAACATTAATCCCTCATTTAAATCACCCTCAAATGTTGATCTTCTCGGGTGTAATTTTTTTCTAGTGGAAAATATTGGCTGATTTTACCTCTTACATTGTGATAATGCATATTATTAAATGACATATTACTTGTAATATGAAAATCTTTATCATGTTTGTATTGATGATGGATTTTTCAAGTGGACACCAAAGACCTTTCATTGGTCCATATAAGAAAAAGGAAGAGAGAGTGAAGAGAAAAAATATTTTATTACTTGCTTACAAAAAGTACACTGTGCATTTATATATATGCAAAAGAGCTAAAATATACTATACTAAGGAATGTAAGACCTATATACAACTCAGTACTCCCTCTCAAGCTGGAGTATACAAATCATATGCACCAAACTTATTACATTTGTATCCAATATGAGGATTCCTTGAAGACTTAGTTAAAATATCAACCAATTGATCATATAAATTGACATAGCCAGTGATTATGCAACCTGACAAGATCTTTTTTTGAATGAAGTAACAATTGATCTCCACATGTTTGGTTCTCTCATGAAAGACTGGATTGGAGGTTATATGTAAAGCGTCTTGGTTATCACAAATTAACTTCATTTTCATTACTTCACAAAAATTTAACTCCTAAAGAAGCTATTTGAACCAAATAAGCTCACAAGTTGCAAATGTTATTGTATGATATTTTGCTTCTGTACTTGACCTAGGAACAACATCTTGCTTTTTACTCTTTCAAGTAACTAGATTACCTCCAACCCAGAAGTGGATCATCTATCTAGAAGGAGAACCTGCCCAATCAGCATTAGAATAACCAATTACTTGAGAATGACCATGATCTTCACATAGAAAAACTCTACTTGGAGCTCTTTTAATATATGTAAGAATCTTGACAACTATATTCCAATCACTAACACAAAGAGATTGAAGGAATTGACTGACAACACTAACCACAAAAGATATATCAAGTTAAATGATAGTAAGATAATTAAGCCTTCCTACTAAATTGGCAATATCTCTAAAGTCTACAAGTGGCTCCTCCTGTCCTAGAAATAACTTCACATTAGGATCCATAGGAGAATCTATAGGCTTACAATTAAGTATCAAAGTCTATTTCAAAAGATCTAAGGCATATTTTATTTGAGAAAGTACTATATCACAACTAAATTGAGCAACTTCTATGCCAAGGAAGTATCTTAGTAAGCCAAGATCCTTAGTCTAAAATGTTTGAAAAGATGTTCATTCAAGTGAGTAATACCCTTATAATCATTGCTAGTAATGACAATATCATGAACATAACTATTAAGTAAATGCATTTCCCTACAGATGTATGTTTATAGAACACTAAATGATCGGATGTACTATAAACCATGCCAAATTCCATAATTACAGCATTGAATCAGCTAAACCAAGCATGTGGGGATTACGTCAAACCATAAAGTAGGCGATAGAGTTTACATACCAGATTAGACTCCTCTTGAGCAACAAAAGTAGGCGGTTGCTTCCCATAAATCTTCTCTTAGAGCTCACCATAAAGAAATGCATTTTTTTTTATCCAATTAGTCTGAGGGCTAATATCTCATAGCTGCAATGGTTAGAAATAATCAAATAGAGGATATCTTAGCTATAGGAGAAAATGTATCAAATAATTCAAACCATATGCCTAAGTGTTATCTTTAGCAATCAAACAAGCCTCATACTTGCAATGGTAGGAAGGTGTGGTCTAGTGGACAACAATAGTCGGTGGTAGAAGAGGCAAACATTTCTAAGTTTAGATGACTAGCCCTAGAGGAGCAAGAACACCAACACTAGACATAAAAAAAAAAAAAAAAAAAAAAACAGGCTAGAAAAGAAGGATTTAATGCCGAAAAAAGAAGAAAAGAAGAAATAGTGATTGTGGCAGTGCGTAGCTGCACTTTTAGTGGTAAGCTTAGGGGATATGACATTAGAGAGAAGATGAACATGATGATGTGATTGGATTCTAAATCCAACACTAAAGAATGGCCGGAGATGCACGATGGTTACTGGAGACTACGATTTCTAAGGTTTGTATTTGAAATTTTTTCTTTTTGGATCTAGTGTTTCTCTAGGGCTCTGAGGCCATGTGACGAAAAGGAAGAGAAAGAATGAAGAAAAAAAATATTTTATTACTTACTTACAAAAAGCACATTGTGTACACACACAAAAAAAAAAAAAAAAAAGATAGTAAAAAATACTATAAAAAGGAATGTGGGACTTATATACAACTCAACAGTCCATTTATGTTCCCATAAAGTGGGGAGAAGGAGTCCAATTTGCTACTAGAGGGCATCAGTTTCCTTGTTATCCATGCTTGTCATCCATCACTCAATGAAAGCTGAATAAATAGAAGGAACATGCATTCATCGGATTAGCAAGCTTGCTTTTATGTAGTCCTCAGCAAGAAAGGATGGAGGAATCATCCCTATAAAGATCATGTACAAGGGAAATTGAGTTAAACATTGGACTACTTACATTAGGACCACCTTGAGTGTCTTTTAATTCACATTTACTACTCATGCAAGTCAATCATTGTTCAAGAAGTTGAATGACTCATTGGGCCTTGCTTAGGAGATGACTAAGAAAAATACCACAGCAACATTTTAGCGCTTACCATTTTTGGCACAAACACTATAACATTGATCATTGTAACAACAAAATGGCAAAAACTTTCTAATAGGTACAATACTTGCAAAGGCGATGGCTCAACTTACAGCTAAAACACTTATGCCTAAAGAAACATGTGATTATCATGTAAACCACAGTGCAATTAATCAATATAACTTTGTACAATGCTAAATAATCATGCACTGCTACCTTCGAGTACAATAGCTTTATAATCACCACCAACTCAAACACCTCTCTTCCATTAACTTAAAACAAGTAATGCTCACATGTTAAAATTTTCAAATCTTAAGGTACAAAATAATCATGTTGCTAGAAAAACTAGTTGACGCCAACAAGATTGATATCTTGAGGCCCAAATAGTCTATGAGCCTCATAACATGACCAATGCCAGTACAACAAATACCACCTACTATCAAGCTTCAAGGAGTACAATAGTCATATAGAAGTCACAAAATAACTCTATTGTTATGTTGAAATTTCACTTAGCTTAAGTAAAGCATTCTCACAATATGATTACTCAATTAGGGATGTGCAAACATTAATGTAGGATCAATTGGTGGTATAAGTAAATATACAAATATAACATACGTCAATAAATAGTAAATAACAATTTTTCTATAATAATTGTAGTCATCCTACCTAAAGGGGATTAATACAAATATACATACAAGTACAAGCCAACAAATAAATATAACATAAGTCTAACTATCTAAAGAAATCACTAACTCTCAATTTCCAATTTGATATAGCTACTCCAATAGCTATTGCATACCATAGTGAAAGTCTTGGCTGGGTCTAACCAAGAAAGATGATGAAAAGTTAGAAATCTTTAAGGGTGTTAGGTGTATCATACTTAGTGGGATATTGTAATCCCCTTAATTTTACATAAATTGATTATAATAAATATTATAAATAAAATGTAGAATTATAAAAGAACTATAATAAAAATATCAGAAATCACTCCAAATTTTTCACAATTTAAATTCTAAGTATAAACAAATTAGAATAAAGAATCCTTATCAATAAGACTTTAAAAATACATAATGTTCAACATAAAGTAAATGAAAGAATAAGGAAAACTATTTAATATTTAAGAACCTAAGTTTTAATATTCGAAACATATCAATACATTTAAGTTAAATAATTATGAGTCTATAAAAACTAAAATTCTGATCTAACTTAGTAACTTATAATTAGTAAAAAGAACCAAGTAACAAATATAAAATAAATATTAAATTTCTAAATCTAATGAAAAACTCTAGAATAAATCTATAAATAGAAATGAATTGATATGTGATTTCAAACCTTATAAATTTATAATAAAGTCAAATTAAGGGCAATATAATTATTAATTTATCCAAAATACCACTAATCAGAACTTTTAATCATATAAAAGATAATTTATGATAGCAGGTATAAAAATTAAAAAGTAAAAGCCTTAAAATAAAGATTCTATGTATACCATAGTGTTCAAAATATTTAATATTGATAATATGTAAATTTTTATGTAAAAATATTATCGAATTAGTATTTATCATACGTGTCATTTAGACTTGTAAAATTGACTTTTTACACAAATTCATATTTTTGCCCACTCCTTACATAGTTGTTGGTTATAAATTTATTATCTTTTTTTTTTCTATTTCTATTCATCTATCTCGCTTACATTTTTTTTTCTTCACGTTCTCTCCTTCTCTTCATTTTGATCTCCCTCTGTACGTAACAAACATACATACAATAACACATACACATATCTTCAATAGAAATTCTATGTATATCATAGCGTTCAAAATATTTAATACCAATAATATGTAAATTTTCATCTAAAAATATTATCGAATTAGTTATTTCATATGTGTCACTTGGACCCGCAAAACTGATTTTTTTCACAAGTTCATTTTTCCCTACTCATTATACAATTGTTGGTTATAAATTCATCATCTTCTCTTTATTTTTTTTATTTCCATTCATCATATCCTCCTTACATTTTTCTAATTTATTCTCTACATTCTCTTCTACTTCTTAATTCTAGGCAAATGAAGATGATCTATGGCTGTGAGGATCTTGATTTTTGCCAGCCGAAATTTTCATGCAATTTGCTCAAATAATTCACAAAGAAAGTCAACAATTTACACATTTGAGCCAACAAAAATTTCACAACTCAGCAACTCATTAAATGCACAAATGTCACAAACAAATAAATCCAATTCGGTGAGAGTATTGACCAAAACCGGCTGCTACATTCTTCCTTTTCTTCTTCTATTTAAATGCTCTATTTGCAAGAGAACAAAGACAATTATTCGCATCAAACAAAGCTCAAACTCTCTTCAAAACTTGTTCTCCCTATAACCATTGAAATACACTCAAACCACACACAAATAACATCTAAAACAAGCATCAAATTAAGCTTATGAAAAAGAAGAATAACCAAGGGAAGTAAGCAACTAAGGTAAGAATAATTCATTTTATGAAGTTTAAACAATAAAGCATTGTTTCTATTAATATAGGATTGAGACAAGCTTTGGAAGAAGGATTATCACCTTCAAATCTTTCCTAAAAAGGTAAAACTTGCAAAAACCTTAGTTGCATTTTCTTCTTATAAACTAAGATCATGGACAAGTTAGGATGTAATATGTTGTTATATGTGTATATAATATGTATAAACATTTAGGAACATATTAGAATCAATTTGGATGTGAAAAATACTAAAAATCATATCAAAACCTGACAAGGAAGATGAACAATGCGTGATTTCCAGAAGAGAACAAATGGAACACGAAGCCGTGTACACCCCGTGTACCTCTCGGCTTCAATTCTGGGTTTGAAACAGAAGAACACGGCTGGTACACGACCGTGTACCTAGGCGTGTACCTCGCAGATCTTTAAAAAAAAATAAAATTAAAAATCAAATTTGTTTAATCGAAATATTATTATTATTATTATTATTATTATTATTATTGTTGTTGTTGTTGTTGTTGTTGTTGTTGTTGTTGAAATATAAAGATAAATATTTTATAATGAAGGGCAAATGTGTCATTTGTTATAAAATAAAGGGTTTTATGGTCAACCCTAATAATGAGATATATAATAATCATCCCTTACATTGATGATGGTCAACAAATCCTTAAAGATAGTAAATCTTCAATAAATTATGATAAAGGGAAAAAGTTGTAATATGTTGAAAAATAAGAGGGTTTTATGGTCTACCTTAGTATTAAGTTGATAGTTTTGTCTATGATCTAGAGATGTTTGAAGAATAGCTTTTGATAAAGGAAAATTGGTCTCTAGGCTGTCGGCTTATATGTGAAAGTTGTCGGCGTAAAGCTCTAGAACTTTTTGTGAAGATTGGTGAAAGCTGGCATAAGGCCGTCGGCGTAAGTACAAAGGCCGTCGGCGTAAGTACAAAGGCCGTCGACATTGAAGGAAAGGCCGCCGGCGTAGGTGCCAGCTTTCCTGCCCGGAATGTTTATTATAAATAGGATTTTAGGGTTCGTATTTTTCATAAGTTCTTTCTTTCTTTTCAACCAGAGAGTGCCTATTAGGGTTTTGAGAGCAATTAAGAGGGAAATCTGAAAGAAAACAAGATCTTTGATCCAGGTAAGTCGATCTAATCAAAATTCGTGTAGATTTATATAGAAACAACATCTTTCTCATAGATTTTTGTGTTTTTGAAGGAGTTCTTTGGAAAACCTTAGTTTTCAATTAGGATCTATTCTTCGGAGAATCGATCAAGGAGTAAGATTTGAATCAAGTAAGTTACATCTTCTTTATCGTAGATTTGAAATGAAAAGATTATTTTTGACGAATCATGTATGTTTTTATTAATTTCAAATCTAGGTTTTGGAGAAAGTTATTCTTTTTGGAGTTTTTGTCTAATGATAATTGAAGAAAACCTAGGGTTTGGGTTTCATGAAGAATTAAAGGTAAGTTCTTATCCTATAAATAAAAATTCTATAAAAGTTTGTTTTATGAAGAAATTTGTCCGTTTATGTGGATTTTCATATTAGGATTTTGAAGAAAGATATATTCTTTTGGGATTTTGAGGAGTTTGATAACGAAGAAGAAGTTGTTGTTGCAGTTTTCATAAAAGAGTTTTGGAGATTTTCTATTGTTGTTCATAAGGGATTTTGGATTTGGGGAATTTTCCTGAAATTGAAAAGGTTTGCTGTATTTGCTTGCAGGTTTAGTTTTCTGATTGTTGCCTGTAGGAACAGATGTATAAATGAACTTAATTCTATTTGGCTTAATTTGTTTTTTTGGATGTCTTTGGCTTTGACCAATAAAGACCTGGCAGACAGTGAGACGGGTGAGGTACCTTGATGATCATTGTGTGTCATTGTTCCTAGTGGAGTTGCACTTGGATATGATTCCGGTAGATTTAGGTGATTTGGCAGTATGGCAGCGGGTATTTAAGGAGTACCCATTCACCAGTATATGTATATAATTACCTATTTTCAAAGAGTTGGTTGATTTTCTCATTGGGTCTGAGTTACTTCAGGTTTGGGACTAATGTACAGTAGTTCTGAACTGTGTTGATTTCCTGGCTTAATAAAGATAATAATCTGGTTGTTTTCATTAGATTAAGTTGCATTTGATATATATGTTGCGTGTTCATATGCATTTTTTTTGTGGATTGGCGTACTGGGCGATTTCGCTCATTCCTTTCATTTTTCAGGTACAGGTGATGAGGACGTAGAATTTGATTTATTTGGTTATGATCTGTACATAGATCATGAGGATGATGATAGCGGTCCAAATTACCCTCTTAAGGAATAGATTCAGATATAGATTTATATGAGAAGAATTTTGAGATCATTTACAATATTTGGAACTATATTAAGAACTTATATATTAAAAATGATTTTTGAAATTTTATGTGTTTTGGATTTGTTGGCTTTGGTTTTGCCAGCATTGTTTGAATCAACAGGATGTTTGGAAAGATTATTATTTACAAGTTTTATAGGATTTGAACTTACTGCTGTATCCTCTAAGAGAGTTATGGAGATTATATTTTATATGTTTTAAGTTGTAGTGTTAGAATGTCGTAGCCTTTGCATGTCCTATTTAAGAGAGGACACGTGGCGGGTTGTAATTGTCAACAGGTTAGGGCGTTACAATTATTGTTTATGTTATTACTAGTAATATGAGTATTATTATTATTATTACTACTACTATAAAAACTTATTATTAATATTGATATTATCATTAAAATTATTATTATTAATATTATTCTTATTATTATGATTTTTAATGTTGTTAATGTTATTATCATTAATATTATCATTACTACTACTATTATTATTATCAATAATGATATGTATTATTATTATTATTATCTTTAAGATTACTACTATTTTAATATGGTTATTATGAACAATAATATTGGTATTAATAGCAAATTTCTTTATAATTAACATTATTATTGCTAATATTATTATCATTATTGTTAATATTTATATACTTTATAAATGAAAATAAAGTATAATATTTGTAAAATACTTATTTATACATAAGATTGTAAATTTAAATAAGCTAAATTTTTTAGTAATGTGATACCTATACATAACAGGAAAATTATAAAAGTATATGAAAAGAAACACGATGACACTAAACAATAGTAAATAAATATGAGTTCTATAATGGGTTAGATAAGGAACAATGTAAAAATAACAATAATAATAATTATGAAAATAAACTGCTAAATACAATTTTTCAAATACCTGATAGATATCTATAAACACTTAACAAGATCAAGACAAGAAAAATGAAAATAACACTAAATAATAATAATTCTAGGACCATTAAAGGACCAATACAGATAATATAAAAAAATTAAATATCAAGATAGGACATTTAGACAATCAAGAAGTTTAGTTTGTTATTCACATTATGTTAATAAGTATTTGTCTTAATAAGTGACAATAATTGTAAATAATAAAAATAAAACTAATATATCTTAAATGAATTATTTTACTAAGAAAAATCATATTAGGTTGATTAAGCTAATTAAATTAGATTTAGTAATTGAATAGGTAATTAGTTTCAATCAATTCAGCTTTAGATTAATATAAAAGAAAGGAGAATGTAATTTCTAAAATACATCTAAATTAAAATTAATGTAAATTATAGTATAAGTTATATCATAATAAATATGGTGAATATGTTGTTTCAAATATCTTATTTTCGGAACTAATAAAAGGATAGATTGGTTAATATAATTGGATAACCATTACAAATAGGAAGACTTCTCTTATAAATTTCATAACTTTGATAATAAGAAAATAATATATATATATAAATATATAGATAACATTCCTACTTAAATAAGTAGAGAATATACCAGAATTGATAACTAGAACATGAAAGAATACCATCAATACCGTTATATAAATAATAGAATAATAATAAATATCTGTTATTTCATTTTCATAGGAAAAATAGATTAGTTCTTGGATGTCCAATAGCATATTTCGGTAGTTTAGCGAGGACCACAGGTGAGTAACTTTGACTTTATCATATTGTTTATGCTTGTAATATAGCTGCATTTATAATAATAATATATTAAACTAATATGCACATAGGGTTTGGGTATACTGCATCATGTCTGGTGTATGCTTGATTGCCAAAATTATCCTATTATAAGTGATAAGTTTATTATATGATAATTACTATATGAAGCATATTGATATTGTCTCTTAATTGTATGATCACATTAAACCTGACTAAAAACTAATGACACCATAAAAGAAAATGATCATGCATTACATGATTTGCATAAACAACATATGAACAAGTGGCAGCCTACTACGTGTTAGTATTTCGACCTTTGATAATGCTTGGTTGACTTAGGGTAAAAGGTATTAGATCAACACAAGATTACCTTTGAGCTATCGGTACTATAGAAACTAAATGGTAAACAAAGGATGCCGCTTATGATATCACTTTGAAAGGACTAAAACTTAGTGGAGTTTCTAAGGCTAAAAATAGGAATGAGAGATTTAAGATATGGTTAATTTAAAGAGATAATTAAAGTGAGTATTGTTGTATTCCTGTATGCTTAGTCACTCCTAAGTAGGTGGGCCATAGCAATATGATCCTTCATCCTCGATGAGAGCGCGTGAATATCCATCTTGCTTTAGATTCTAGATCATCCAAGCTTGTAATGTGCATATATTAATTGTTACATTTCATATGATTAATTGTTACATTGCATATGATTGGTAATTATACTTATTTGTTATTGTTTCATGTATGGTCTGATCAGGTTATCTCACTGAGCCCGTGGTTCGCTTACCCCCAACAGTTTTTGTGTAGGGCTAATACTAGTTGGGATTGGGTTAGGAATGTGTGAAGAGAGCTTCTCCAACAAACTCTATGGAAGATAGAAAAATAGGTTATGATAAACTTTGAATGTAAATTAGATAAATTGCATAATAGTTGAAATTTGTAAATTTTAAGTTTGAAATCCATTTTCACTATTTGGTAGGGAATATCGATTCTCTGCAATCTTGGTAGAAAGTGGAAAATCGAATTCCATAATTGAAATCCAGTAATATAATTTATCATTTATATGATAGACATTGATAAATAAATAGAATCTTGTACACTCTGACCTACAAGTTGGCTCTCATATTACGGGTACACACGTGGCATGATAGCTTTAGATTAATCCTACTAGGCCCCCTTTTGAGGCGTGATAGATATCATTAAAATCCACACTTTCAAGGAATTACAGGTTATCAATCATTTACATGCAATACAAACAACAAGCATATGAAACACAATATCGTACCTAAACATTCGACATTTAAGTAAAATATGAACTTACGCACTCTTATACAAAGGTTTCAAGAAGAGTGCTATATTATTAGGCTTGAGTGTCCATGATCCAAATTATAAACTCTCTCAGTCTCCCAAAATAAAAAATAGAATATTTTTGTAAATTTCATTTACTTTGAAATTTATTTTATCTCCATGTAACTTAAATGTGTTGACATAGCCCCCTTAAGTAATAACCACTTCATAGATCTAACGCTAAAGGACAGAGGTCTTAATTGTACCACTTAGTTTCTAGTTGTATAGGATAAAAACATATAGAGAGTAAAGCTTCTCAATGATCTTAAAGAAGTTAAGTAGTAGCAATTCTAGCCCTTAAAAATTTCTTTTAAATGCATTTGGAATGCATGATCGACTATTATTTTAGCTAAACAATTATTGTCAAGTTGTTGTAGTGATTACTCAATTTTTGCAAACACTTTAGATCTATCTTATAGTACAATAAATAGTGATGTGGTCACTTTACATGAAGTATCTTTCAAAACAATAAAGATCATTGGGCATAGCCATGATAACTTAACAAAAGCCCACTATTTTAGCATATATATATATATATATATATATTAGGATATAAAATGCAACTAATCTATAATCACAACATGATGAGGAAATTTATAGAGATGCCCACCTATGCATAGTGGCTATATGTTAGTTGTATGAGTCCTTAGGTTGGTTATAATTTCTTTGATTCTCACCTATATAGGGATATAGTAGCAAAGTCATCACTAGTCAATTCTAGGATATAGCCCCTCATACTTTATTTTTTACACATTTACTTAAACGCATAATAAAACTCTTTCAAATTTCTCCACAACTCTCCTCTTTCTCTTCCTCATTCACGCCCATACATATATCCATACACACACACCCGTTTATCTTCTCAAATTTTTCTTTCATTCATCCTCAACTTAGGTAAACATTAAACACTCTCCTTAGATAATGTTAACATAACATGAAAAATATGTATGTTATGTTTCGACATAAAATCCTCATGATGCATATGCTAGGGAATGGAAACATAGAAAAAACATATTGTTCATGTCTTGTTGACTTCATGTTTATGTTCATATTATGTTGTATTATTGTTTCTGACACTAGTTTGTATATATTAGTAAGTATTTGTAATAGTATATTTATAAAGCCTAAATGCTTACTAACCTAACTTTTATTTAATACTCTTATTTCATTGCTCTTTATTTATTTCTTGCTAATAAAATAAGACTAATCAAATTGTAGTATTAGATTTTTTCATCTTCAAGTCAAAACAAGAGAGGGACTTATCCACTTCTAAGTCCCGGGAGCCTTGAATATAATATAAGACTCCCATGTTTTCTTATTGCTTACCTTGCTTTGTTCATGAGACTAGAATTATTTCAAGTCTCGGTGTAAGACTTCCATAATTTTCTTTTTTAATTCTTTTCTCATTTTCATGATGACTGGAATTTATTCAAGTCTCAAGAGTCTTGTTTTGATATTTTTGTATTATTGATTATCTACCTCTAATTTTTATATGGGTCTATGCTAATAATTTTATTCTTGGTATAATTGCTATATTTTTACTCATGTATATAAATGGTCATAAGTGATTTTGTTATGATAAAGTTTCCAAAGATGTGAATATTGGTAATTCCTCATTTTATAAATTAACTTTCAAAAACTTTATTTTCAACGCTTAGGAAAAATTGTCATTAGGGATAAAAGGATAAAAATAGGTACTCAATTAAATTTTCAAATATCAAATGAGTTTTTGTTTTTGAAAATATAAATGTTGATAATTTTTTTGTTATGCAAATATTGTTCATAAACTTGATGATAAAACATGTGCAAATCCTTTTTGCAAAAATAAAAACATAAAACAAGTCTCTTACATGATTCTTTCTAAATATCAAAACTAAAAAATTTTTTAAAAAAGTTTCCACCTAGAATAAATTTTATCCACAAATACATAGAAATTCATGTTTTGAAAAATAATTAGTTAAAAGAAGTTTAACTTGAAAATAAAATAATCATGAATTCACAATAAACATAAAACCATGATTTTCTTTAGTTAAGTTTCACATTTACAAAATCTAAGAATTGAAATTTTATTTAAAAACCAAACCTAAGAAAAATTCAGGGGAAACACACTTAAAGTATTATGTCACAAATAAGTAAAACTCATATCTTGTAAAATAAATTGTTAATGAATTTTTTTATAAATATAAGACCTTTAGGGTTTCATAGTATATATTGAACTATGATTTTTGTTAAGTCATATGTTTACAAAATTTAAGATAAAGAATTTTATTACAAGTCAAAAGGTGATTTTTCATAAAACTTAGCATTGATACTTTTCACAAAGATTGTTTTACAAAATTTTTATTTTGGAACAACATCAATAGGACCATGCATCTACTAAAATTTAATATCAATACTAAATGATTTTTAAAGATAGAAGTATTTTTATGATTGCAATAGAGTGTCTAAGTGAAGTAAAACTTTGAAAAATAAGAAAAACAAGGGCTGGAACCCTATTCCAACCATTAATGACCCTAAATGTTAAAAATATCCTTAGAAATAGATACATCTTTCGAAGTGTGTAGAAAAACTATTAATATGTGAAATTATGAGTTAAAATGAGTAATTATGACTGTTTTAAGTTGAAATTTCTGCAAAAGAAAAAAGTGACCTGAGTAGTAAAATAGAATTAGAAAATTTGGATAGGATCTCTATGAAATGTTTATTTCGAATATTTCTTTTTTCTATGTAATGAAGAACTCGAAGCTTCATAGCCCAAAGACTATTACAATTAAGGCGTGCTATGGCTGAGTGGGTTTATCTCCTAAATTTACATATGTATGTTTGTGCTTGTAGTTTAGAAGCCCCAGAAATAGGAAAAAGATAAAATGGAATATGCATATGGAGACCATTATGGGAAATGATTGTGATCATGGTGTTTGTTGAAAATAATATAACTATATCGGAACTTGAATTGTTGATAAATTAATTATTATTTTTATACCATGTTGAAGTGTTTGTGAATATCTTTATGATCGCCCTTAAGATACTCTATACATATGTTAAGAACAAATTAACAAGTTGATCACACATAGCATGAAGTAGGTTGCATTACATTCGCTGCTATACCTTCGGTGGGATAAGAGTATAGTAGCAGTGTTTGGTAGTAGCTCGAAAATCTATCAGTTTTTGAGGTGCACAATAGCTTAAAAGATCTACAAAAACAATTTTTGAACCATAGTCGTATGTGCTTACAACCCCTAATCCCAAATAGAGCGCATAAATACATTCAAACATATGGTTTTTGGTTGATCGTATGTATATTTTACTCATATGGATATTGCATTTCATATGCTTGTTTAGTAATAACTTGTTTGATTATTTTTATTTAGGTACATTATTACGAGAATATTCTCACTAAGCAAAGTTAAGCTTACACCCCATTGGATATGTTTTGCAACATCCATACGTATGGTTGGAGCTACGTGGGATTTTCACTCAGGTATTGATCATTTGGCTTAAGTAGCTTTTGGAAGAAGTCCATAGTATAATTTTGGCATTGGCTTCTATAAAAAACTGCCCTTGTAATTTTTTTTTTAAAGAAGATGGCTTTTAGCACATTTGTAATGATTTTGGTAGGTATATGCCCCTAAGAATTGTAAGACTCTATTTTAAGCCATCGAATTATGATTTCTATTCTTGAATGCTATTATTTGATTCTCTTTAGACTACTTGTTTCAAAGATGAGTCCTCTATTGTCATGTAAGTACACCTTACACCCGATATCGAAGTTTTTGCGTGACTAAGATAGTCATTCCTCAACTTTAACATTGAGTGTGGTGGATTGCTATGTTTAGAGTACTGTTTTGGGTGTGACAGTATTAATAATCATTAGAGGACTTATGGAGATACTTTCATATGGAGTTAATAAATTTTCTTTAGGACCCACATTTGAGTGTAATTGTCACACCCCGAGGGTACCCTAGTAGTAGTAAACAAGTTACACTTGAATACTATCACTAGATTACCTTTAGAGAATGACAGGTTTTCAAAACAACAGGATCTTTTTAGTTGCTTGATAAGAAATAACAAATATATGAAAGAAACAACTTAGTGAATAAACATTACAAAACTATTACAAACCATATAGTTCCTTTGTAGTACACAACTAAATAATCTAATCTAATAGTACATAACCATCAAACTAAAATATATCTGTAGACTTCTAGCTTCAAGCTCTTACCGGAGCCATATTCCTGGATGTAACTAACCAGGGTCGTAAAGTGAACCTAAAAAGATTGTAGGAGTATGAGTGAAACCACAGCTCAGTGAATAACCAGACATACCATACATCACACAAGTCATTAACAAATCATATGCAATGCAAGCACTCAACCATATGCTCAAATACAAGTTTAGATGATCTAGAATCCAAACAGGAAAAAGATTTACACCCTCTTTTTAATGGGTTGAAGAACCAGTACTCAATGACCCACCTGCCCAGGAGAGACTAAGTACACAGGAGAATCAACGATTTCTCGTTTTAAGGTTATCACTTTGAATATAGTTGATTGAACAAACCATCTCCTGCAATCCCCTTAGAAACTCCCTAAGTATTAATCATTTCAAAGTGATTCTACAGCGATGTTCTTCGGTGCCTTTTAGTTCCTCATAGGACCGCCAGACCAAAGAGAACCTTGGAAGAACTTACACATTAGATCAACCAAGCGAAAATAGAGATCCAAAATATTAATACGCAGCAAGCTATCACAACCATATATGCAATAATGTAATTTGTGCAATGCATGTTCTTATTATTTTGTTAGGTCAATAAGTCTTAATCAATTTCAAAGTGACCATACATTACATACAATCATCATTATACTGCACAACATCAATCATTGCATTATCACTTTTATAAAGATATTTTAACAATCATACACTCAAATCAAGTCATACTTTCAACAAACATTCATTTGATTATCTTGCATTATATATTTGACTATTTACAATCACAACCAGTACAATATGACTGAATTACTCACCTGCTCATACTGACTCAGTCGTAGTAATACGCTGGTAGATCCTCTAATGAGTCAAAGTCACCTATTTAAGATAAAGTATTCATTAATACAAATTAACTAAATTCCTATATGTGATTAGTGTCCTAGACTCGGTGTTTTGGTAATTATTATTACTTAGTGTAGTCGTGTTTCTCCTATTGTATCTTGCATAATTGTTTTGTTATTTTTAGAAGTCACATTACTCAAGAAATTAGCTTATTTCAATTTCCATTCTTACCTATTTTATCTTGTTAAGACAAATATTAGAATAATACTAACTTTAATTAATATTCAATATCCTTTCTTAAGCTTAGGATTGCAATAAATATTAGATATTAGTTTAAATATGTTTGGAATACTTGTATTTATTTAATTATCTAATAAATTCTCATACAACATATATATATATTCAATAAGTATATTATATACATATATATATATAGTTTTTGTTTAGGTCAGAAAAATTTGCGTTGAAGAAAATTTGGTGTACGCCGGCTCAAAGCCGTCGGCCTTCATCCCCAGGTGCCGTGTAAAACGGTTTCAAAGAATTTTTTATATCAAGTGCACCGTTTGAAAGTGCGGCTTTCAACGTACGCTGGCCCTACGTCATTAGCGTAGATCTCCAGGAAGCCGCTTATGTTCAATTTTTACGTGAAAAATTATTTTACGTAGCTCTAATCAGTGTAAGCCGCCTATAAGCCGCCGGCCTATCCATGTAAGCCGCCGCTTTGAGCGTTTACACTGCCGGCTTGAGGCAGTGTTGTACTGTTCATGATCTTCCTCCTCAGGCAATTCATATTCTTTGATTTTTATACGTTAAAAACATACTCAAACTACTTATAAGTGTTTATATATCATATATAAAGACATAAAACACGTTTGAACACGTTTAAAAACATAAATATATAGATCTCGATTCTTAGAACATAAAGCTAGGGTTTTGGATTATTACCTCGTTGAAGCTTGTTTGATGTAATCCGAAGCTCGTGTTTGTGTTTATTATGTTCCTCAGATTATTAGAAGTCAGTTACAAAGCTTAGATTTGAAAGAAAACAACTCGAGTTACCTCAACTTACCTTTGAGCTCGTATATGAGGGTTTTTAGCTTTGTTTTTCTTTCAATCCGAACTCGAATATTTCGATCTGTTTGTTCTTTGTTTTTAGTTCGTTTTGGTTGATGTTTAGGAGTCTATTTCGTGCTGTGGGACTTTGGAATTAATGAGTTTTGTTTGTTTTCCTTTATAAGCATTTATTGCACACATATATATAGGAGAAGAAAGAAGAAGACTTGCGGCTGCTTCTCCTTCGATTCTTCCTCCTAATTTGATGTCTCTTGGCTGTTGTTTTCACTTCATTAAATGCTGGGGTGAGTTGTCCTCATTTGATAGGTTATTGGGATTGAATTTGTTGACTTAGAATTGCATTATTGAACCATATTTCGGCTCCTCTTCTTCACCGAACCTCCACCGAAATCAGTAGCCAAAATATATATAAATATATTAGTTTATTATTTTAGTTAAGTTTTGAGTTAATTAAACGAGTTATACGGGTATAAATCAGCTAATATTTGAAAGTTTTTGTACAAAAATATGTGTATAAAGTTATACAAAACACTTAGATTTTCAAATAATACAAATTTAGGTTATATATATATACGTAGTTATTTATTCGTATAATTTTATCTCCCGCGATTTGGATTTCTTAAGCTCGTTAGGTCAATTTTTGTTTCAGGCCTCAATAGCTTAAGAAAACTTGGTTTAGAACAATAGCGTGATCCATTATTTGTTTGGGATTTAGATTTTGAGTTATTTAACAGTTTATATTTTCGTTAGGTATTTAAAATCTTAACGGTTCATTTTTGAGTCATCGTTTTCTATTTATAAGCGCAAATAATCATTTATGTAGTATTGGACTTAATACAGAAACTAAACTATATTTATATCTTTAGTTTTGATACTGAACAAGAATTCTTATTACTAGCTTTTAAATTTTAACTAGGAATCTTGAATTTAGAATATAAGTCTAAATATAAACTCATCACTACTCGTTATTCTAATCTCGAATCATTATCGGGATCAAAAACAATCATTTAATCCTTATATTCATATTTTCTATTTAAATCTATTTGTATATCAGGTTTCAGGTCTAAATTTTAGATCATATCTTGAATTAGTTATTCAAGATACAAAATCTCGTTTTTGGTATTAACTAGGGTTAAAGAATTTCATTATTCGGTTCCTAAATTCTTCATCTATCCAAAATCTAAATATTAATCTATTATTAGACTTCGATTAGAATCTAAATCTATTATCTAGTTTATACAATCTATTATAAGGTCTTGTACTAATGTGAAAAATTCCCGTGTTTACAGTAATTCCCAAGAAAGTTGGTTCAACTTAATAAATAATTTTCATTTTGATGTAATTTCATATTTTTGTTGTATCTTATAGTTTTTAACTCTATGTTATACATATAAATACTCATTTTCAAGGTGTATGTAAATGAAATCAAATTCCCTCTAGATACCTTAACTTTGCCAATATTTAGGTTCAATAAGCTAGAGCATTTTAGTGTGACCCTTGAGGTAGTTGCAATAATAATTAATTTTAGCAATTGTTTCAATCTACCATTGGTTGAGGTAATTCTTAATCCAGCTAAAACTTATACTAGTGCAAAGTTAGGAATTATTAATATCAAATATACTATTAAAAATGATAAAATTAAGCATTAGTCATGCCTACTATATTCATTTATAATATGATATTGTATCCTACTCATACTAATTGCTATATTTCATTACTAGTTAGGTTCTTGTAACATTCAACAATCCATTTAATCAACATCCAATCATGATTGAATTTTAAAGTAACATTTTAACATTTTCTTCCCATTTTCTCTTCCTTGTTGTGGCTCACCAATCACTAATTATTAACGTCAGCTACTAAGCAATTTAAAACAACATTATCATACAAAGCAATGATTCAACTTAAATTTGATTCCTCACATTACCAAGCTTGATCAAATGCGTCATCTTTCCTTCATATTTATTGTTTCTTTTCAATATTAACTAAGTTAATTATTTAAGGATACAATATTATAAGTTCAAGGGTCTACATTATTTAACAAATTAAACATTCCCTTCTCTTTCACTTGATAAAATTGAAACTTTACCCTTCATTTTGTGACAAATCCACAACTTCACTTTACAATTTAATTACTATTACCATGGGAGCTTCTATGGTCTCATCAATAGAACCATCCCGTCATTAATCAAACCGTTAAAATAAATACAGTAAATGGAATATTAACTATTTTAGTAATTCGAGCATGGTTGGGTATGGTGTAAACCGTTGGATAGTGATGGGACCGATGGAATTTTCCTATTACCATTAGCAATACTTGACTAAGCCAAACATTAATATTGAGATTTTCCTCTCTTTTTCTTCCTTATGTCAAAGCTTCATTCAACAACATTTAGTAGTTATTCAACTTTAAATGGCCATTAAGGTGATAATCCTTATTATCATTGATTAAATAAAAAGATGTTGTAGTGTTCTCTACCTCTTAAGTAAACAAAAAGAAAAAAAAAAGGAAAATATACCAATTTTCTTGAACATCTTTACTTAAACTAATGATTGGGAAAAGTAAGGATTACCTTAGAATTGTAGATGTTTAAAATGGTCCCCCCTTTCCTTATAGGAATAGTTATCTAAGGAAAGAGAAATTAAAGCTTCATCTAAATTTAATACTTAATAGTCAATGGACATTAGGCGAATTTGTTTAGATATAGTTTTTCTTTTAAGTTAGGTAATCCTACTTGACTATCCCTAAAATGAGCATAAAGTGGAATCAAAGCTGTCAATTTGATTATTGCTAAGGAGTGAGGCCTTGGATACACTCTAGTCATGATCACTCCTAAACTTTAGCTTATTCCAATATAGTTCGTAAGAGAATTGTTGAGTAATAGTACATGGAAACATATAAACATAACTAAATCTACAAAATTTCATTCATATATAATCCAATAATATAGCTAAAGTCAACAATAGAAAGTTGATATTTATGTCTTTAAATACTAAATGTCTTCTTGTCCTTGACTCCAAATGAAATATGATCTCTTTAGCATCTAAAGTAGACAAAGATGCATGGGTTATTTCTCTAAAGACTTCCTTCTTGATAGATTGATACGCTAGATCAATGGAAAGGCAGCGAATCTCAAACTCAAATGAATTTATGTTTTTCATGTTTTAGATTTATAGGTTTAACAATTAATTAAAAGGATATGAACAATACCGATGAATGGATATGATGCACCACCTACGATTCGAATTACGCTATCCTTAAATTGATATGAATCACAATATAGTAATAATGTTTTGTTCGCCACAATCTACAAACAGATTGATAAGAACCTAAAACATTAGCCATAACCAAATTGATTGATAAGAGTAAATTTGAGAGAACTCTCAAAAAAAGAGTTTTCAAATATCTAAAAGCTCATTAGGTCTCATTACAATAGGGTATATATAATAGTACCTAACAAGATAATTAAAGAAAATATGAAATAGACAAAAATTGCATTATGGGATGAACGCTGGCGGTACTACCGACCTTGGGAATAAACACCGCCGATCGTGAGCTGGCGTTCATGGAAAGTCAATCACCTGAGACTACCTCACTGTCTTCTATGCTTGTGAGGAGTTGAGTACACCGCGAGCCTTTACATAAATGTTGCCAGGTTTGAAAAGAAGGTTGCCGACCTTTGAGGTAGTATACAATGTAAAACGCCAACTTTTGACTGTTGCAATGTCGGTCTCAACTGTTGACTCATTTACTTTGTTTACTATATCTTCTTGTTATAGGACACATTTGGTCAATCGCAAATTAATCCTCATCATCCTCCTAGACTTATTGAAGATTTTCCCTCAAATCTTGATTTTGCATTTGTCTGGATCAAAGACAAACCTATAGAATTCAAACATAATAAATGAAAATTTTTAGCCACACTTGGCTTATGGATAACCTCTAATTCTTGTTCCACAATTCAATAGTAACTCCCAAAGCATCTTCTCTCTTCGCTTAGCACTCTTAACCATTCACATGTATGTCCATGTCCAAAATCAAAGATTTCTACAATAATTCATACCATTCATCATGAACTCAATCAATCCAAGACTCATGAACATTATAACAAGTATTTGAGAAACACATCTCTTGTGGCCTCAATATTAGTCGTTTCAAACACATGCCATCATGCAATTCATCAGCAAGAGAAACCAATAGCATTCATTTGGAACGATGAAAACAACATGGAGCACAATTATCCAATAAAGCATTAACATTATCTTTCTCCATTAGCTAATTCACAACTAGGCCACATAAAATATTTGATGCGTTACTATGCCATCACACCAAAATCGAACACTTTGCCAATATATATAACCATCTATAAGACTCCAATGGATATTAACAATTAACTCATATGAATGCATGGGGACAATTGACTTACACCAATCTTCAACTATAGGTAACCATCAATGCAACATAATGTAATGGATGAATAATTGGAAGGTCAATATAGAGATACCTTTCATGCCCCATAGCTCCAATTGTGAGTGAAAGTAGCTCTAAATCAGGTACACATATATCAAGAGAGGACTCTAATCCATTGTTATAGTGCATATCCCTTCAAACATCTATCTCTTTCATACTAGTATCATCAATACTCATGTCTTTAACAACACAATCTACATTGCTAATAATCCCACTTTTCCTCAATCTCATCCTCCATAATAAATATAGGAATTCCATTAACAAGCTTCAATGCTATTCATTTGGACATTGATGTTCAAGATGTCCACGACCTAAGCATCTTTTACATCATCATACTCATCGATCTCAATGGATCAAGATTCCTTATTCTCAATGGTATCATTAGACTATTGTAAACCCCATTGATTGATTATGAACTAAAGTTGATCCAATTTATGATCGATAGAACCTTCATAATTCCTCATCCTAAAATCACAATCAACACAACCACAATATAAACCATAATTCCTCCAAACCATAGATATCACATGGAAACCTTAATTCTCATTCTCAGCAGTAACCAACAATAACACCACCAATACAACTTATATCACAATCACTACAAACCTTAATTTGAACCTTTGCACAATACATAATAGCAAAAAAAAAAAAAAAAATTAGATCTTGCACTTACCAAAATATCCTATTGTCAAAACTGTACTCTAATACCAAAATTATGATGTGCCAAGAATGCTCTGATACCAAAAAGATGATGTGCCAAGAATGCTCTGATACCAAAAAGATGATATGCTTAGATCAATGGAAAAGCAATAGATCTCAAACTCAAATGAATTTATGTTTTTGGTGTTTTAGATTTATAGGTTTAATAATAAATTAAAAGGATATGAATAACACCAATGAATAGATATGATGCACCACCTATGATCCAAACTATGCTATTCCTAAATAGATATGACTCACAATCTAGTAAAACGGTTTGTTTGCCACAATCTATAAATAAATTGATAAGAACCTAAAACACTTGCCATAATCAAATTGATTAACAAGAGTAAATTTGAGAGAACTCTTAGAAACAAGTTTTCAAATATCCAAAAGCTCCTTAGGTCTCATTATAATAGGGTATATATAATAGTACCCACTAAGCAAATAAAAGAAAATATGAAATAAATAAACACTGCGTTCTGGGATGAAGGCTGGCTAGGTAGGCTACTGGCTTAAGGATGAACGCCGCCGGCCTTGGGGATAAGAACCATCGGCCTTGAGCCTGTGTTCATGGAAAGTCAATCACCCGATGCTACCACGTTATCTTCTATGCCCGTAAGGAGTTGAGTACATAACCAACCTTTATGTGTATGCCACTAGCATTGAAAAGAAGGCAGCCGGCCTTTGAGGTGATGTACAATGTAAAATGCCAGCTTTTGATTGCTGTAATGTCGATCTTCAATTGTTGACTTATTTACTTTGTTTACCATATCTTCTTCTTGTAGAATATATTTGATCAATCACAAATTGATCCTTAAAAGATGATGTGCCTAGAAAGAATGATTTTCTCTGATACCAAAAAGATGATATGCTACATCAATGGAAAAGCAGTAGATCTCAAACTCAAACGAATTTATGTTTTTGGTGTTTTAGATCTATAGGTTTAATAATGAATTAAAAGCATATGAACTGCACCGATGAATGGATATGATGCACTGCCTACGATCCAAACTATGCTATTCCTAAAAGATATGACTCACAATCTAGTAATAACGGTTTGTTTTCCATAATCTATAAATAGATTGATAAGAACCTGAAACACTTGCCACAATCAAATTGATTGATAAAAGTAAATTTGAGAGAACTCTCAAAAACAAGTTTTCAAATATCCAAAAGCTCCTTAGGTCTCATTACAATAGGGTATATATAATACTACCCAACAAGCAAATAAATGAAAATACGAAATAAATAAAAACTACATTTTAGGATGAAGGCTGGCCAGGTAGGCTGCCAGCCTAGGGATCAATGCCGCCGACCTTGCGGATAAGCACCGCTTGCCTTGAGTTGGTGTTCATGGATAGTCAATCACTCAACGCTACCATGCTGTCTTCTATGCTCATGAGGAGTTGAATACGCCGCTAGGTTTGAAAAAACGTCACCGCCCTTTGAAGCGGTGTACAATATAAAATGCCAGCTTTTGATTGTTGCAATGCCGGTCTTCCACTATTAACTCATTTACTTCGTTTAATATATCTTCTTTTTGTAGAACACATTTGATTAATCGTAAATAGATCCTCATCATAGATAGTAAGTGATCCTAAGGTCCTACTTCAAGGGGAGGGTAAATATGTCCTCTAATTCGTACTCTTTCCATTGCATTCTAGTCTAAACAAAGTTCATAAATGATATTTTTCACTATTTAATTTATTATATTTCTATATTTACCAATCTTGTGCTAGAGGGATCTCATAATCTTCTAAAACATTCTCTAGTCTACCATGGGTTTGTCTACTAGTGGTTAAAGATCCACCTCTAAATGGTCTTCTAGGTACCACTGTTCTCATAAAATTAACCAAATTCACAACTAAGTAATAGAATGCTTCCTTGCATTTATTTCATCACAATGCATCTCAATCAATGTAAAAGTGCGGTAAAATAACATGGAAGATGATTGAAATCTCATTCTTACGGACATTGTTTATTTTTAAAAGAACGATCCCTCAAATAAAATCAAACATTAATCAATTCAATATCCATCACAAATGTATTTTGACAATTTTTAGGCTCAATAATTTTGCTAGTGGGAACTTGCAATTTCAATAAACAAGCAAACTCATTTTCTTCCTTCATGAATACCCTTCAATACATATATTCCATATGGTATATCATATGTTATGAAATGTAAACTAATCTTATATACAATAACTACGTTGATTGTGTTTTATAAGATCTCCTTCAGTACTCCTTCAACAAAAAGCAACTAGAGTAAGAGCTATTAGAGAATGACCCTTTTGCAGCCAAAGAATGATTAGGTACTAATACCTTACATTGTCTATACTAACAACATGATGACAAAACATATCAAGAATGCAATTCGGTTACACTCACAAATGGCCAATGGCCTCACCCAACATTGCCCTTGTCCGCCTCCTTGAAATTGTCGTAGGACTTGACATAACCAATTACATGAAAGGCTAAGTCCCACATGAAAAGGAAAACCAAACATCATAGGAAAATGGAATAATTGTAGACCAAGTGCTTGTACTTTCAATTTTTGGCAGTTTAGTGCCTTATCTGTAAATTTTGGGGAATCAAAGCTTGTACTTTCAAAGTGGTCCAATTTAGTGTCTTTATTAAATAATATTCTATTAACATTTATTTTGATAACAAGATAATGGTAGGTACTTGGCAAAAAATTGCAAAAATCCAAAGATATGAAACCAAACTATCAAAAATTGCAAAAAATTAAAAGTAAAATTAACTGACTTGTCGTTATTTTGCCATCAAAATAAAAGCATGTCATATATTTTTTAAGAGAGACACTAAATTGTACATACTTTGAAAGTATAAGGACTAATTTACCAATGTCTAAAGATGAGATACTAAATTACCAAAAATAGAAAGTATTGGCACTTGACATGTCATTATATATCCCTGGAAAAATCCATGCGACCAAGTCCTCAATAGAATTGGCTACACCCCTAACTTATTGGAGTTGATTTCATAAATCAATTACTAGAGCTTAAGGCATAAGAATCCAAGTTTTAAGCCAAAGAATTATTGATAATAATCTAGCTCCAAATAAATTATGTTTCTATAATGACTACTTTAAGCATATTAGGTACATAGGGTTGAGTGATTTGTTTTCTAAAAGATCTATAATGACTAAAGAAATCATGAAATTGCATAAGAAGCATTTTTTTTAAGGGTAACAAAGCTAAAAAATATGAGGCTTATACCCTATCAAAACACCCCATGATAAAAGAATTTAAAGAAATGTTAGAGAAGCACTACTTCGAATCATGAGCACATTTTTTTAACCTTGTACTTCTTATATTTTTTATCTTATGATTATTTTCATTTTGGCATTCACTGATTTTTATGCTATTGTTATTCATGGTCATATATTTAGTATTTTCATTTATAACTCTATAGTTGCTTGTGGACTAATATAAACATGTAATACGATATTATTCGTCATTATTATTATTAGATGAATGCTATTTGCCTCAATTCTCTTTGAGGGTAAAAGCACATTCTTATCGGTCTTATGAGTGTGGAAAACAACCATAAAAATCTAATTATGTGTCATATCTATTAGAAGATATTATTGTTTAGACTAGGAACAATGTTGTCAAATCTGTTATTGGTATTATTCGTATCTTTACTTTCTTTGAACAACTATTCAGTGAGACTCAATTAAAAAAATAAAGATTTAATTTTTTTAATTGTTGTACAATAAAGAAGCAACCTAATTTCTATTACGGGCTACGTCATATCATATATGGTATCATATTATGAATATTGGTTGCTACAATGGGAATGAAAGTTATGTTAGGTGTGTTCAAAGATAGGTTGTTTTTGTTGTGCTATTATGATGTGATAGGCATGGAAGCATAATTTTACGAGAAGATTATGAGGATTATTATGTGTACAACAAGTGTTTGATAAAATTCTTAAAAGATAATAATCTATAAACATTTATTCCATTGTTGACTGTGAATTGTGTGATGAAATTGTTTGAGAGAATTTTCACTAATTCACTTTGTTTGAGTCTACTCAATAATCGTTAAATCATCTTATTAATTTGATGTATGGTTTTTTGAAGACCTAAGGAAAGATCTTGTAAACACTAGATAAGAAATTAAATGTTTTCATTACAATAAGCAATGAAGGAACACAAGAAAAGCCTGTATATGTTGTTAATCATATTATAGCTAACGTTGTAATAGAAAAAGTGACTCTTAGAGTAGTTGAGGAAGATGTTAACTTCCTTGTTGAGGAGAAGGGGGATCTAAATGAGCAAATTTATCTCTTACTATAACCTTGAATGAATTGAAGGAAAAGGAAGAAGAGGAGAAGGTAGATAACAAAGATGTGTCAAAGTCACCATCTAAGGCTATAGTCTAAAAACTTCCTATAAGCATTATTTAGGCATCATAGGATGTGAAGGAGGATTGAGTGGAGGGCTATGTTGAGGAGACTCATGGCATTGTGGAGGAGTGGTATGGATTGTATGTTTATAAAATTAAAAACCACATACTTAAACCCCTAATTATGATTGTACATAAGCAAATGGACAAAATGATACCATAGTATAGGATTCAAGTACAAGTATCGCTCCCATGGGGATCGGTAAGTACTAATAATCACTTTTTCAAATGTTTAACTAGCGAAAATTGAGTAAATTAAGATACAACTAATAAATTAAGGAACAAAGACAAGTCAAGTTAAATAAAGACTAACGAAGTTGTAACGACACTCATATTTTGAATCTCTACTAAGAATTATGTGATTCCATTAAAGATCATTCCAATTATATTACTGATATACCTGAAATAATTTCATCTCTTTCAAGATTCCCAACCCTAGTTTAATTAACTGAATTTTCTTTTTAGTTAAAACCATTAAGATAACATTAATGAACTAGAATTTTCATTTTAGGTTTGGCCCTAATCCTAAAGATTTGTATTATCCTATTTCTAGGATTGCATGCAACTCTCCAATTGTGTAGATCTATTCATTAAAAAAAAAAAAAAATCTTTCAATTAACTTAAGTAAAATAAAATTAGGAATTAATATTGCACATCATCAACTTAAGATAAAAAAATTAGAGCAAAATTTATCAATAAATTGAATACAATAAGTATGAATCTCATAAATATCTTAAGGTTCATCAAATTCTAAATAAGAAGTTTACTCCTCCATATAGGCAACAAAAATAACATAAGAAGTATTGTAACACCTTTAAACTCTGCCTAGAAAGGTATTATCCTCTTTGACCACATTCCACACAGTTTTGTCCTTTGGTGCTATCGCTTCCTAGAATGTCACCTATCCTGAGATTGATCTGCTTAAAGCATGCTTAACTTTAGAGTTTCGATGAGCTCTAAGTCATTATACTAAAAGGTGCCTCTATGATTAGAGTTTCACTATCTATATTTGAGGGGTATCACATACTCCCTCACTTATACAACTGATGTCTTCATTAGTTTTGTTACACATGTTCAAAACCATACTAGGAACGAAGGAAACTCTTCCAATTCTGGACGGAGGACACTCATCCACTTCTAGATATTGAATTGATTTGATAGCACTTGTAATATCTTAAAACTTTGCCCATCGAAGTATTATCTCCTTTGAATGCACGTCATATAGTTTTGTCCTTTGGTACTAGCGTTTCCCAGGAGGTCACCCATCTTGGGATTACTCTGCCCAGAGCATGCTTAATTTTAGAGTTATAATAAACTTTAAGTCATTACACCAAAAAGAGTCTATATGATTAGAGTTCCACCATCTATATTTGAGGGATATCACAAGTATAATACAACATAAATCTCATGTTTTACAACTTAGTGGAAATACACTCTTGACTTGTATTGATATAAAAATATATAATTAATATTATACAATTCATGCTAGCAATCGTCGGTAAGTTGTTCTCTTATTTATATAAAGGTCATTCAAGTTCTAAGATAGGATGTTTCTCTTCTAAAATAAGAAGCTCGATGTAAACCCCTAGATTTTTTGACAATTCTTAAGTTCAAACCCTAGAACTGGAAGTCAACCGGAAACCCTAAAATCAATAAAAACCTATGCCAAAACCCTAGGATTTTGATCCGGCAATCCCATGCTCTTAAACCCTAGACAAAAAAATTGAATTAATAATCTATAATAGTTCGTAATAATATAGGGAAGCTTAAGAATATTAGATTTGCTAATTTCTAGTGTCTTTTGGATCCGAACGGGATCAGTTTTCGAAAACTGTGCCTTGATACACCGGACACAAAAAATATTCCAATGACACCGTTAGATTCGTAATAATATTAGAAATCCAAAAATATCAATTTCATAATATTTTGGTGACTAAAAATTACAAATATCGCAATTATACATGTATTTTCTTTACTACCAGTAACTTATTAGTCTTGTTTACTATTCATTACTATTCATACATCTACTTTTTTGTACTATCTATTTTTAGTACCTATATGCCTATTTTCTTAATTTTTACTTTTCCAATACATCTCTAATCACATCATATCTTACACATTACTTACTTTTCTTTACAAAATACAAAACAAAACCAATTTTCTCTCTCTCTCTCTCTCTTGGCCGGTGCTACTTCTCTCTCTCTACTTTATTTATTATTTTTTCAATTTATTTTATTACTCACAATCTCTCTCCATCTTCAACTATAAATACCCCCATTCCCTCCACTTCTTTCACACCTTCATTTTACATAATAAAACTCTCTCAAATTTACTTCACAAATTCTCTCTACAATTCCTCTCTACCAAAACTCTCTACAATCAAATTCTCCCAAAATCCTTTTCTACATAAACCATTCACTAAATATTACTACCCACAATTACCACACTCATCTACCACCTTACTTCAACTCAAAAAACACTCTTAGGTGAACTTCTATCATTATTCATTTTTTCATGTCATGTAACTTAGTATGACTATAGTGTTGTTTCTTGAAACTCATATGAGTTATAGAAGTAACAACATATTCATGTTTTGTTCTTGCACATGCGAAGAAATTCCGATTTTATTATCTTGTTTTTATTATGATATTATGTTGTTATTATTGTTATTATGCTCCTCACTTAACCATATATATATTATTATCTATATGCATATATATATATATATATTTTTAGAGCCTAAATGCTCACTAACTCTTACTAACTTGCTTTTCTTATTCTTGATGCTCTTCTTATTGCTTTTCTTTTCTTTCTCTTTTGAGACTAGTCTATTCTTAGTCCTAGATTGCTTTGATAAAGCCAAGGTGCCCAATACTTGACCGGATTATCTTAATGAAGCTAAAGTTCCCAATACTTGATATTATTATCTTGCTTATTATTTTTTTTATATCTTTCCTATATTTTCATCATTTTCATACTATATACTCATATACATGCATAATCATAATGATATTGTCTCAACAAAATTTAAAGTAGAATTTTCCTTAATAAAGGAACATGAAACTAAACTCTTTTATTATGAAACTTGTCACAAATAAAGAAGTTTTTCATCAACAACTAGAAAAAAGATTTTTACATTTTCTAGATATCAACAAGATAATTTTACCAAGGAAATAAAGAAATAAACATCTCTTTTCATGATAGGTGACTTAAGGCTTAGTATTAATAATTTGTGATATACAAGTCTTTCATAAATAGCTTAGGATTGGAATCTTTTCAATTTTATAATAAAAACCAAGAAGTCAACTAGTTTTCGAAGTTAAGATAAAATCAACTCTAATATATAAACCCACTTAAAAAAATAAAGTTGCCAAGTTTCTAAATGATACACCCATTTGCAAAGAAATAAAAAGAAATAAACTAGATAAATTTAAAAAACAATGATATTATCAACAACTTAAGAAAATATTGAAACATGATTTTCCTTCTAAGTAGAACTTAAATGACCAAGTTTTAGAAACACAATTTATTTTTAAAGAAATTAGAAAATTAAAATAAAAGAAGGAAAAGATTTGTTTATCAAAGCTTTTTTTTAAAGGAAAACAAATACAAACCAATTATTATAGGTTATCGACAACTTGATAACAATTTTGGAAATTTCTTTTCTTATCACCAAAAGTAAAATTTTGTAGAAAATCAAATTTAAGAAAAATTAACTTATTTTATAAAATAAATTGGAAAACAAAATAAGAATATACTCATTTATAATAACCCAAGAGTTTATGAAGTTCTTTCAAAACAATTAGAAAAGAAAATATTAAAATTCAAGTTTTCAAAACCATGAGATAATTGCTTTATGAAAAATAATCATTGAGATATTACCATTAAATTTTGCATACAATATGAGACTATATAGGTATTCAAAGATTTTTTCAATCATATAAATATCTATGTTGCTAATGGATCTTTTTTGTTTTTAGGGAATCATGAAAAGTTTGGAAAATTGTATTTTAAAGGTTGGGATTTTCGTGGTAATTCTGTACTAACCTTTTTCGTCACCTAAAAGACTTTTTATGATAAAAATAACTTTAGAAATAGATAGATCTTTTAGAATAAGTAGAAAACGGTATATAATATGTGAAATTTCGAGTTAAAATGAGCAAGTTATAGCCATTTTAAGTCGGAATTTCCCTCTATATGATTTTTTTTTTTTTTTTTACGAACTTAGTGAAATAGAATTACAACTTTAAGTAGAACTTTCAAGAAATACTTATTTTGGGTATTTCTCTTATTTAGGTGACATGGAGACCGAGTTCCCATGTCTCGAGGATTACCTTGACTAGAAGGATCCACACAAATGGCCAAGTGAGTGTATTTCTTATATTTTTGCAGTTATGAATTTACTTGAAAATTAATGGCATTAGAATTGGGAAAAGATAAAATGGAAAGATGCATGTGCTTTACATATGGTATTCGAGTTTGACATAATTTATAAACCTAATATTCTACTCCTAAACTCGGTTTTACAGGCAAGTGCACCTATCGTTTTAGTAGCATAGAGTAGAGTATAGGATCGTCTCCACAGGGAACATTTTCAAGCACTACTACTACTCTAATCTTCCTATTATCTAGCAGATTGATTAAGAGAACATATTGGATGAAAGTTAATTAATCCAAAATTAAGAATTACACTAAGTTATATGAATAACAAAACACACAAAGACAAAACACAACAAACACAATCAGATTCATTCATTTCCTTAACATGAATGCACACATGTTTCTCTAATGATTACTATCTGCAATGATCCAATAAGTAAGTTAATGTCCTTCTTAGAAGCATTCACATCTAACAAAAAATGTATCCATCGAAATCTCTCCCTGATTAACAACCACTTTAATGTTGCATTAAGATTAAGTTATTTCTTAATTCTCCAAACAAATGCAAAAAGTCTCAACTTAATGTCTCTATCACTATGAGCAACTCGCCTAGTAAGCAAGATTTATTCAATGGAATCATCTCTTGATGACTTCCATTGAAATCTAGTTAAGAAGGTGTTGCACCTTTACTACTTCTTGAGATTATTAATTCTATTTACTAGAACTAGATAATTATTAGATGAATTGAATTTTAATGATCAAATTCAAGTTAACCCATTAATAAATCCTATTCTCTACTCATACATAATGACCAAATAATAAATAAACAATAACAGAAAGAATAAACACAATAGAAGAGAAGAGAGAGTAGAGAAAAAACAAAACTCCTTTTATTGAATTTGGATGAAGATTTGGAGTCTTGTACACAACACATGGACGACATGGATCCTTTGACTTTCTTAAGTTCTTCAGGAAAAATGACAACTTTCAAATGAATATAAGATCACCAACACATACTATGAACAAATAGAATCACTACGAACTAACCCTCTCCCTCCTTTCTACAAGATGCCAGGGTCATATAATTACAATGAAAGAGATGAGAGAGTATGATAATGTCTATCTTTTTTATGTTGGAATGAGTGTGTGTATTTTATAATCACCCAATTTCTTGAAAATGCATCTAATGAAAATATACAACCTAAAGTAGAAGACATACTATTTAGTGAAAAGAAACATAAAAAGTCGTATTCGTGCCTTTTAAGTTATCACGCCTCTTCAAGCTTTAGATCATGGCGATCAAAAGGGGGTGATTTGTGCTGTGGTCCAATTTTCTCCAAACCACGGGCGACCAAATGGATGGGATTCTTGCTGTTCTTTGAAATTCTCCTATTACAGGCTCAATCACGGGCAACTAAAAAGCTGGGATCCTTGCCGTTCTTCGCTTTTCTTCAAATCACGGGCAACCAAAGCCCTGTGATTCTTGGTGGGTGTTGTTTTTCTCTAATCTTGCCTGTGATTTGTGTCCATTTTGCTCTAAATTGCTCCAAAATGTATTGTTATGATTAAAAGTCACATGAATTGAAAATATTATTTATTTAAGTATCAATTCTTAAATGAAAACATAATTCAAGGATTAAGTTTTACTTAAATATCCATTAAAAATCATAGATAACTCATGTCTATCAACATACATGACTGAAATTACGATTAAGTATATCGAGACGAGAATTGTTTATAATAAATATTTGATCTAGCGTAAGAATGATTGTCTACAAATTCTATGATAACCTGTAAAATATTTAATCATGCCATGAGTACTTAATTAAATTGATTCATGCATATCATCGGATGAGTTCATTGCATTTATTACTATACTTTTGATGGGACAAAGGCTTAGTAAGGAGATTCATAGAGTTTATAAATTCTATAAAGCGTAAAGGGTCGTTCGAATTAAATGGTGGTGAGAAAACACCCATCTAAAACATATCTAGCAACTAATTAGTGGCTCAGAGATAAAACTACATAGAAGTTAGATTATATTTTGGCAGCTAGGTAGTGGCTTAATTAAAAATTACTGTGGAATTATATTTATGATAGTGGCCTATGGTCTGGAATACCTAACTTCAAATAGAGGGGTAAATCCATTCAACCTATGATTCCTAGAAAATCATATATATTGTTTGCTCACGTGCTTTGAGCATCTCATATGATTGCCTAAATAAACTTGTTTTGATTATTGGTTGCCAAGTGTTAATTGTGGAAATAAATCTCACTAAGCATATAGCTTATACCCTCTTAGATATCTTTTACAGTTATCATATCTTTGGTTGGAACCAAGAGGTTATATACCCAGGTAATGCTTTCAAGCCAAGATCTTTTGGATAGAAGTGCAAGTTAGAAGTAGATATAGAATTCCAAGAGAAGTTTCAAAAGTGTAAATTATTTCAAGATAGACTTTATTAGACTTAGATATCATTGATAGGGGAATGCCCCTTAATGATGTAAGACTCCTTATATGTTTTTATGAAACCTTGCTTATGTTATTATGATTTATTTTCTTAATTGCTATTATGTATAATTGCTTAAACGATATGATCCAAAGTTTGGTCCACTACAATCATAAAAGTATACCTTACACCCACTATCGAGGCTTTTGGGATGATTAAGGTTATCATATTTAAGTCTTAATATTGAGTGTGGCAGGCTGTCGCGTTTAAGGTACCCTTTGGGGTGTGACACTAGAAGTTTGAAAAATAGGAAAGTCCATCTATTCTTCTTCTTCTTCTTCTTTACAAGCAAACGCTTTAAAATAGGAAAGTGAATCTTCAATTTAGAAAAATTTAGTAAGCTTCATAAACATGGAAGTTGAAGTCCTTAAATCTTTCCAAAAATATCCCAAATTGTCCTTTTTTTCCCATTAAAATCAAGAACTTTCCAATTAAGTCACTTTTAGAAATTGTAGGATGCTAAGAACAATACGAGGAAGATACAGTCATGTCTCGTGGCTGTGTAACTCTTTATAAATGAAAATCCCTCAATCTAAATGGGACACTTAGTTACATCCCAAGTTTGTGCTATTCTTATTACCTATTTCAATTTATTTGGTTGTTTGTGAGAATTTCAAATGAACAGTTGGTAAGCACGGTTGTGTTAATCTTGTTTTGTTAAAAAATCACTCTCATTTCTTAATCAAATGACTTTAAAACTTCATGAAACTTTACAAAATCTTTTTCTTAAAATTAGTATCTCAAAGGTCTGAAATCAAATAAGAAAAAATTTAAGTGCTTTTTTTTCATAATTTTAACCACTAAAATGACCAACAGAAGTATAATTTAGCTCTTATGAATTAGGAATAATTTTAAGTTTATTAAGGAGGATATTGATGAAAGTTTAAAAGATGGCAGCATGGAACGGTGATTGACACATATGAAGTGAGATTTAGTCCATTCACATTCTTTGGTGTCAAGTAGAGGAATATATGAATTGCAATTAGATCCTCAAGTACCTGACCTAGTACATTCAAGAACACATAATTAGATTCGATAAACTAATATTCCATTGAAAATAGTAAAACCCGACAATAACATTCATAGGTTTCATCAAAATCTAGTTACAAACAATTACCCCTCCATGGATCAAAAATTCAAAACACAAATCATATCAAGAATTATAAAATTAAACATGTAAAAATCCATCTTGATATTTATTCTTGCAATCCTCAACAAAACCCACATCATCTAGAGACCTGCTTTCTACTCTTTCTCACCTCTAGATATCTTCTATAGCAATGAAAATCTCATTTTCCATGAGTATTTATGAGTATTTATATTATTTTTAAATTATGGGTTACTATGACCTTAATACAAGAATGCTATGGGAGCATTGCCCCAACTTCTTGACATTTAAGTCAAGAAAGTAAAATTTTGGTTCAACATAGTTGCAACAAAAGCATGTTTTTCCCTTATGGTGGTCTCGATCAAAATTTTCAAAATCTTCACTAGTTCAACACAACTCCAATATGGTCATGTTGGAAACCATGTTCGCATTTTAGCCTTGGCATGACTTAGACATGCTCATACTCTTCTCTTGTCAAATTTCAAAGAAAATTTTGAGTAGACGTCACTTGTAACACTATTGTAATTATCTCTTCAACTTGCTCAATCAATATAAAACCATGCTTTTCGTTTAAAATATTAAAAGAGACCAACACACCTTTTCAACATGGCCATGTCTCTCCCATGCTAAGCTCAAAATTTCTTAAAATTTGGAAAAATTTCTCAATTAAACAACATGTAAGTTGATCAAATCCTTTCTTTTGACTTTAATTACACTTCAAAATTTTGTAAACCATAGTTGAAGCAAATTAAGTACCACTTTCATGAGATTATGTATCAAAATAACTAAATTAAGCACTAAATAATCATCTTTATTGACACTTATAAAACTTCCCCACCATCAAGAATTTCTATGTCCCCAAGAAAACATTTAAATCAAAGAAAACACTAAGAACAACAAACACTTCTTCAAATAATCACTGCTAAAAAAAAGTGCAAATAGTGATCATTCACACTTAGATTATTTTTATATCTCAATTTCCTCACTTTACATTCAATTAAATTAACAATCAAGCCCACACAACTTCTAATTCATTGTACTCCACTCAATCATGTCATTAACATGTACTTAAAATACTACCATACTACAATTGAACAAATAATTTAAGTAAGTTAATCATTTAAACTAAGATTAAAACGTTAAAATTTGACATAAGATCAACCCGTCAAGGAGAGACTCATTACACATTTTGTACACTTGCTGAACTACATCTTTAAGCACCATAGTTTAAAATGAATGCATGGCACCCTTCTAGAATACTTCCATTTATTAAACTACTGCATATGTGGTTATGGGGATTTTCACATGTGTTTGGTGCTTTTATTATTGTGCTAAAATATTATATGTGAAGTGCATACATCTCTCTTTGTTTAACTATTGTTGTGTTATAGAATAGAGTTGTTGAATGTTTATGAAATATGAGACTATATAACTTGACTATTAATTATTTAGCCATATTAATGAATTACTCATGCATTACATGGCTACATCACCAATATAACATGACAACTCTTTAGAGCCTATAAGGAGGGAGCATCTATCCATTTAATAACGAAATAAAATCAATTGCATACATTTGCATATTCATATACGTGCCACTTTATTTGACCATCCACTCAACGAAAACTTAAAGGTCTATTCTAATTGGGCATAGACTCAGAAGTGATTACTACCTAGGTGCAAGGTTGTTTATAGAACTTAAATCTATAGTCTAAATTGAGAAAGGAGTGATGATGAATGATTTTCAATTATAAATGAAGTTAGAAATTGGAAATTTAAAATTATCATGGATATTTGAGTGCAACTGAAGAGACAACCCTTTCTTTATTAATACCCTAGACCTTAGTTCACTTAAACACCAATAACACAACATTGTTCCCAAAACCTTGATATCAGAGGTTGTAAATACATACATGACCCGAATTCTAGATACATAGGTACAATGTTTGTATTTTATGTGTTTGATTATGATATTAAATACACTTGTTTAATATAACTTGTTTATTTGCATGATAGGATGGTGCTGAGGGATGTCTTGTTAAGTTAAATGTAATTACACATCCATAGGTTTTCTTTTGTTTCATGATGCGGCACTGAAAAAAAAAAAAAAAAAAGGTAATTGTAATAGCTTGGAATTGAGGTTTGGACTGATAGAAAGAGAATGGTAGCATTTAAATTAGCTATGTGGACTCATGTTATTAAGATTATGGGGGTAAATATCACAAATAGTACCTAAATTTTGACAAAAATATACAATTAGGTATCTAAACTTTGCAATTGATCAATATATATTTGAACTTTAAAATTGATCATTTTAGTACATGAAGAAATTTTCTTGGATGCTAACCAAATCAGGTTGATGACGGGGTGGAAATAATGTACTAAACGTTGTTTTTAAGTGTCATATGATTATTGGTTTGGCTTGATGTTTATACAAGGGAAAAATTATCAACAATTTAAATTCATATGGTGAATGCCAATAACATCTTAATATTTTATAAATGTGATTACATCAAACGGTAATTTTGCTAGGGTGTAATACTTGTCTACCATTTCCAAGAAGAGAAATTACAATACACATCATAAGAACTTAATTACCTAAATAGTAAAATCACATTTTGGATATTTGATTTACTTAAAAATAAAAATATAGTGTGTAATATATGCAATTTAAAAATTATAGTTATTTTCACTATAGATGAAAAGTAAAATTTTATCATTAACTTGCAATTTATTATAAATTTAATGTTTTAGTAGTTTTGGAAAAATCACATGTTAAAAGGCCGCTCACTCAACTAAAGCCCACTACCCACAAGTACTGGAGCAACATCCTAATCCCAATTCCTTCCATCACTTATCCTTTGCCTCTCTCTCTATCAAGAAATTCCCAAACCCTAGTTTCTACTTTTCTATTTGTCCACTAATTGATACTACTCTAATCTTTGTGCATTTACCACGTGTGATTTTGCAGATAACTTAGCTAAGTTAGAGAAAGCCAATCTCCTTAAGTCTTAAGACTCCACTATTTTTCAAGGTCAAGAATGCTTTCCTCCCTTTCCTCTCTTCTATTTTTATATAATTTTTTGTTAAGTTGTTACAATAGGTAATCAGTTATTGTTTGCTACGGAACTGATATGTTATACTATTCAATTGTATCAGCTTATTCTTTGTAATATATGACTATTCAAAAGTTGTCTTTTGTCTTCATACTTTGGTCGTAACATCACTAAAATCACATATGTGTAAGGAAAGCAAAATCATATATTTAACATGCGATCTTATATTGATATTTATAAAATTATTTTTGCATAATTTGTATATGTATAGTTAAATCATTGGTGTATTGGTTGATAATCAAATCTCTCTGTATCATCATAAATGAATATAAACCGTTCTGAGAAAACATTTTCCTTAGCGACCAGTAGAGACGTAAGTCTAAATATATATATACACACACACATATATGGATATATATTAGTAAAGCATACACCCGTGGGTGCTAAAAAAATTTAATTAAATTAGATACACTGTTTGTTATTTTATAAAAGTTTCTTAATAATTTTGTCATTTTCTCATCCACAATATATATATATATATATATATATAAGGATTTCTTTGTACGTGATAAAGTTGTCGAAACTTTATAATTCTTTTTCTTTCAATGGACATCACAAAACGAAAGTAACAGAAACTGAATTTTCTTTTTATGATTGATTTTAATTTGTTTGTACATGAATGGAGAAAAAAGGGGTGAAAGATTTGTATAAATTATTTAATGCGTAGAGCAAAAGGTAGTGGGAGAGAAAAATGATAGTAAAGCGTGAAAAACTAATATTATTAAAAGTGTGGAGTCTAGGAAAATAAAGTATTAGCTCTATAATATTTGATATATTACATACTATTATATATACTTAAAAAAACTAAAGAAATTAGTAATACGTCTAATGCAAAATGGATTAAATATAAAAGGCGGAGTGGGAAGACTAATTTAGTACAATGAAATGTTACACCGAAGTGGAGGCCACTATTTTAGATGTATATTTGCATATGACCTATAGGTTTAGGCAAATTTATAATCACTCCATGAATCCATCAAGAAATATTGATCACCAACCAATAAAACCATTGACTAATATTGATCAACCACTGAATAATGGTTCATTAGATTAGTAATGCATTATTTGTTTCGGCTATATATATATATATATATATAAATCTGTAGTAGGTGACATATAAAATTAATGATAAATCTAATAGTCAACATAAATTTCTCTGGCAGGCAAAGGAAAAGTCGGCATATATAGGCCCCATTTTCATTCTTAGATGAGAAAAATTGAGGTCAAATTCGTTGAAAGATTTTAAATATTTAAAATCATGTTTGAATAGATATTTAATAAACAAATAAGTTCCTTTGAGTCCATGAAGATGTTACTATGTGTGTGGATGATGTGGTTACACCATTTTATATATATATAGTGAACAATTGGTCACCCTAGTGTCAGATTTGGCGAAAGGTAATCTTTTGTATGCGATCAGGCATTGAAGTTTCTTAATTCAAAGAGAAGATGGTTTTTCAGTAATACATGATGACGAGTCCGGACACGACTTTCAAAACTTAGGCAACGAAATTTCTATGGTTATGCTATAAAGGTTTCTTTTCTCTCCCTCTATCTCTCAAACTTTTCTTTGTAGGAAGGGAAACTTTAACCTAAGGTGGCCAAGTCGTAAACTCAATTCATAAGCCTTGATAATAGCATGACTCAATATCATTTTCCGACTAAAGCTTGTTTTAAATCGTTTCTAAGACAAGTTTGGTTAGATTCATCCATACATAGAAAAATGCAAAAATCATCCTATCTCAGCAGCTTAGCAAGTTGTGTTAGTGAGTCATGTTAATAGGTTCTTGCTTAACGGTTAGTTCAATGAGTTTTAGTGGGCTAAATTATCTACTGATAAATCAGTATGCGAATTACATATCTATTATGTGAGTTCTTACTTCCCAAAACCAAAACATGTGAATAATTTATCATATCCTTATACTGCACCATGATTATGTAAAGGTTTAAGAAAGATTATAAATCTACAATTTGTATAATAACAAACTTCCTTCCGATATTGATAAATATCTTCTATATTTACAACAATTCCTGCTAAGACCAAAGATGGTTGCTATAAAATGATAAATCCTAACTCGTGAATTTTTGGGTACTCAAGTCAATGGGCTTTCCTCAAGAATCATTTGCTCATAATATAAAACAATGAAGTCACTGCATTATCTAAACTATACTAAATCAACCTATTATTTAAATCCTTATGTTATACTAGCATCAATCTCATTCTCATGTTTGTAATCATAGTTTAAAAATAAACTTTTGTCTCCCATAGTTGATAAATAAGATTGCATAAAGGGTAAGTAAGAGCCTAGTCCATAATTACCACAAACACATGTGAAAGTCATGTAAAATACAACATATTGAGCTAAAATCTAATGCATTAAACAAAAGTTTATTTAGTTGCAACACACAACACAAATTTAGAGTCCCTAGACATGGAATAACTCGTGATTTTAGCAAAATATATATCTATGCATATTATATATACATTGATATTGATAAGGGTATTGCCTAGAATTATACCATAAACATGGTCATCTCATTCGAAATTAATTACCACACTTGCAAATTATTCTACTCATCTATTGCAACCATTCATAAAGCCATCTAATGCCAATAGAATCACCATCGCTTCATCTCAGCAAATCAACCAATATCTAAACATTTCACTATCAATAACCCACCAGCCTAGAATTTGTAAGCAAGGGGGCATTAGCACATAATGTACCACATTTCTAAATCAATTTTCTACTAGGATTGACATAATTCCATTTGATAGTCACCAAATTTAATCAACAGTACTCATAGATCTCTTAGTCTGTGTGTAAGCATAAGTAGAATTTAATTTAGGGTTTTGACATTCTTAGATTCATTCGATTACTATCCAAAACAAGCACAATCATCAAATAAGGTAAATACATATATGGATTGCGCTTGATAATCTCAAATTGTTTATACAAATAAAAAAAAAAAAAAACCTCACAACACACACGCATGCCACAATCTATTAAAATCCTAATAGGTTCATGTTAGAATTTGAATTTAATTAATATGCAAGTGTGGTTTCGATGTGTATGGGAATGTGGCCATGCATACGGTTGCATAAAAGGTTATTGTATGTTTATCATAAATAAACTCTATGGCTCTTATATTAGTAATCAATTAATAATATTATAATGGGCATTATTACCTTATATTAGTATAGGGTTATAATACACACACACACACACTAGTGAAATTAATATGTTTTTTCAATAGCTTGGTCTATAGGTTTCATTGCTATGGTTATGGTCCTAGGCTACATGTGTAATATATCAACATATTGTGAGAAACTCTAGAGACACTCTACATTCTCCTACTTTCTTACTCTAGAGAGTTTTTCCAGTACACATAGAAAGAGTCTATGCACACAATAACTAAAAGATCATCTACCCACGTTTAAAATTGTTGTATTTCAATGAAACAAGGTACACTTTCATTATATTATATGCTCTAATTTTCACACTTATTGATCCTTATTTTCATATTAGGGATTTAGAGATATCGGAACAATCATGTATAAAATTAGTCTTCACTTGGTAATTAATCTTTAGATGCACATACTATCACGATTTAATGAATCTAAATTTTTATATTTTAATATTGAACACAATTTTTGTAACAATTCTAAGGGTTAGGGTTTCAAGGAGTAAATATAAAAGATTTAATTTATATTTTAGAATTAATTGAATTCTTAGAATATTGATGTTGGTAATTCCAAATCTTTATTAAATAAATGTATGTATTTTAATTTATCGAATTTTCGTATATGCTAATGGTGGTCTAATTTCGAGATTATAGTAAAATTTCATGGATTTCTCTATTTGTTTCATGACCTCTGTTTGCGGCGATGTCATTTGAATGTTTAATGGAACATATGTTCTATGTTTTAGATTTTCGATGGGTCATTGTGTGCGTATGTGTGTTTATATATATTTAATGAGCCTACAGCATGTTGACGATGATAGCTTAAGGTGTCAAATGGTGATGTATTCAAAAAATATGTGATTAGATAAAGTAATAATAATTATGATTAGGTATTGAAATATTTTATTTACGGTGGTTTGAATAATTTGGTGATTACCTTGTTTGCTCTTTGGCTATATGAGTTTACGGTGACCCATCTAATTGTTTTAGATGGTTCGCCTATATTATTTCTTGATATCAATCCAATCAAACAAAATTGATTGTAGTGTTGTGCAATATTTGTAATTTAATGATTCATATATGCTTACAATATTATGTTGTTGTTGTTGTTAAAGGAATATATATCTATTTATAACGACATGAAGTTTCTCTTGTGAATGTATTTTGATAATTTCAAATTTGTTAAAGTGGATACTTTCATGGATACTATTAGGTAAAATTGTCAAAGTAAGATTTTATAGAGGCTATTTGGTAGTACATCCAATAGGTTGAAACGACACTTTATCTAAGTGAGCTCTCCTATGGAAACCATTAAGTGGAAAATACTGAGATGTTTTGATTGTAAAGTTTCATGTGGGTCGTAATCGGCCCTAAGAGAAGTTTATACCATCAAGCTAAGACTTGTAATCACATGTGGTGATATGCTTTAGTGATTGTTGGAAGTTCATTATGGGTGTGATACAGGTAAAATTCGTGTCAGAATTATACAGTGGAATTCCTCGATTGGATGAATACATACAAAGTATAGAATTATGGATTTTTATGGGTCTTCAATAATCAAATATAATAAAATAAATGATATGAACAATCTACAATTGGATATGATGCACCAAGAAATAATCAAAATGGTTTCTCACTCAATCTATATGATGCACGATCAATAGAAACTACAAAGAATAATATTGAGAAAAACTCAATATTAGTTAAAAGGGTTTTGGAAACCATTCCAAGAAAGCAACAAAGGCAATTGATCACAATCAATATCAAAAGATTTCGAAGATAGGTAGGCTTCCATTAACATAACTCTAGTGACCCTTATATACTCACAAGTTGAGTAACGGCAAATATAGGAACATAAAAATCCAAATAAAATTGGAAAGTAAAAATAAGCTTTGGAAATAAAGCATAATAGCACACTATTTTGCATGGTCATGCATCATCAAGTGAACTCCATTATTACACAAATTATACACTGAACAATACTCAGCATAGCTACAAAATGCCCAATCATGGTCATAGGCCATCATCGTCCTGACCTTCAGTTCGCGCCAATGACAACACTTGTCATGGGCTTGGTCACAGCTATGATGGAGGGAGTGATCTTCATCACTAGCTTGGTCATAGTTGTGATGTAGGGAGTGATCTCTCCTATGTTTTCATTTGTTTGCTCCACTCCAATCACCGTCTTTGGCACGGGTGTGGTCTTTAATATTAATGAATTTTCATTCAAGTTTTGTTTTGCCTCCATATTTAAGAACACTAGATCTTGCCCATTATTAAAGTTTATCAAATATCTTTGTAAATACTTCAACTTACCTTCATTTGACTCGTAAAGAATGATTTGTTGAGCTAAGTTCACCAATCCCCTAGCTCTAGATCAAGATACTATTCCAATTAAACCATGATCCCTATGATGTCTTCATCTAAAGCTAAAAGATTGATGAACTTAACTCAATGGATTATTCTTTATAAGACGAATTAAGGTGAATCGGTGTATGTACAAAGATATTGATACACTTTGATAGTGAGTAAGATCTAGTGTGCTTAAATGTGGAGGAAAGACAAAACTTAAAGGAAAATTCATCAATATTGAAGACCATGCTCATGCCAAATATGTTGATTGAAGAAGTGCAAATAAATGAAAACACAAAAGAGATCGCTCCCTGCATCATAACCATAACCAAGCTCGTGACGAACATCACTCTCTCCATCATGGCCATGACAACATACATGATAATGATCGAGCTTATGAGAACATTGTCATTAGAGAAAATTGAAGGTCGAGAAGATCACAGCTTGTGGCACAACCATGCCTAGGACCATGACAAGGGATTTCATGACCGTGACAAGTATTGTTCACTGTTTGATTGTGTGATTGCAGAGTTCACCCTTCAACCCACAGCTGTAAACCCTCAAAATTTTGTGATCGATTTAGCATAAACCCTAACCGAAAGGTCAACCGGAAGTAGTAAAGTTAACAAAACCCTAGTTAGATGTAATAGTTTAAGTCCGGCAATCCCTTATTAGCAACCCTAAGAAAGTAAGTAAGAGAATAGTATATAGAATAGTTCATAATTACATAAGGAAGTTTAAAAAGATTAGTTTAGCAAAACTGCAAATCGTTTTGAACCCGAACGGATACAGTTCTTGAAAAACGTATCTTAGGGCTCGGATAGTAAAAATATTCTGTATATACCATTAGACTAATAAAAGTATAAGGTTTTCAAAAATATCAGTTTCATAATTTTTCGATAAGTAAAAATAACAAATATCGCATCTATACGCGTATTTTTTTACTGTCGGTACTTTATTAGTCATATCTACTTTACATTACACTATTCATTACTATTCTATACTATTCTTTTATCTCTACTTTTTCTAACACCTATTCTTACACCATATGTACCCTATTATCTTTACTTTTTACCTTTCTCATAACTTTATTTCACATCTACCCTACTTATTACTTCTTTTAATCAACAAAAATACAAAATAACATATCTCTCTCCCTTCTCTCTTAATGCGGCCGGCGCAACCACCCCCCCTCCCCGCTCTCAATTTTTTTATAATTTTTTTTATTTAAATCACACAAAAATTCACTCTTCATTTCCTATAAAATACTCCCATCTTTTTTCACTTCTTTCACACATTACTATCCACAAATTTACTACAAATCTCTCTAAAATTTTCCTCTCAACACTTTCTCAAAACTCTCTCAAAAATTCTTTCAAAAATACTCTCAAATCACCTTTTACATACACAAAATCCATTCCCATATAATACTTCAAAAACCCTCTTTAGGTAAATTTTTCTTTACAAATTCTTCTTCCTATGTCATGTAACTTTACATGACCATGGTGTGAGTTTCCAAAAACTAAATGTTATGAAAGCCACACTATATTCATGTATTGTTCTTGTTCATGAATCTCTATTTATATATTTATATTGTTACTTTACTTTGTTCATATTATTATTGTTATTATATCTAAGATTACTATGTATCTATATCTATATATATATATATATATATTCTTTAGAGCAAATAAGCTCACTTGCAATTTATATACTTTCATGCAAAGTAATTTATTTATTTATTTCTTCAGAATTTATTTATTTCTTGTTGTTTTAAGACTAGTCTCTAGTCTTAGACTTGTCCTCATTAGGTCAAAACAATTTTTTTCTTTTATTTTATTCTTTTTGAGACTAGTCTACTTCTTAGTCCCGAGAGCCTTGAAGAAGCTAAGACTCTCAATACTTGACTTTATTTATTATTTATGTTATTTTTGCTTGTTATTATTTCTTATGATCATGCCCATTAAGATTGTTGTCTAAATCTTTAAAGCTCCAATTATACTTTGACAAAAATGAGATTTTATCACTTAAGAATAATTTTATATGAAATATAGAATCTATGATTTAAAAGTAAATTTATCCTTTTCCAAGTTTTATGAAAAACTCACTACAATTTTAAAAGCTACTTTTTGTTTTGAAAAGCTTTTTAAATCATTTCCATATTACCTTGTTTTCTTAAAAGAAGATGACTTTGGTATTAAAATATTTTTCATAAAAAACATAATATAAGGAAACCCTTGAAACGAAATAAGAGTTTTAAAAACCAAGATTTTTCAAATAAATAGTCAAAGAAAACAAATAGGAAAAATAGCACTAATGTTGAGAATTTAGAAAAGAAGAAATTTATTTTATAAAAAAAAATCATTTAGGAAAAATAGTAAGATAAACATAAAGTGATTCTTTGAAAAAAAAGGAATCAAAATATTCATTTTAAAGAATTTACAAAATGGATTCCTTGTAAACTATAGTTTTTTAAACTTTTAATTAACATTAATTACTCAATAAATTTTAATGGAAAACAAACACTTGAGCATGGATGAAATATGAGCTATATATCTATGTAAAAGAAATTTTCAACTATATAGATAACTAAGTATTTATCAAAGTAATTTTTTGATGGTTTAATGATTGAAACAAATTGCTTTTGGGATGGGAAAATTTAGTATATATGATCGCCACTGTTTCAAAGCCTAAATGATCTAGTTTTATAAAAGTAGTTTAGAAATGAATAGATCTTTTCGAGTAGGTAGAAATCGGTATATTATATGCGCAATTCCGAGTTAAAATGCAAAGTTATGACCATTTTAAATTGAAATCCTCTCTTATACGAACTTTGACGTTCTTATGTCATAGTTTTGTCAAATCTCAATAAAGTTATCAAGAAATACTCATTTTGGGTATTTTCCTTGACTAGGTGATTCCAAGGAAGGATACCTATACCCCGGGGACTATTTCGACTAGTGGATTATTTGAAACTCATTCGTTTAGAGAAGTGTCGACATTGCATCGTGAGTTTATTTCCTTAAAGTGATTTACTTGATTGTGCTTGTAGTTTAGTCGCATTAGAATTAAGAAAAGATAAATTGATATGTATGCGAAAAAATTATTGAAAGGATCCTAAGAATATCGAGGCCAGGATTGATTAAATGTTTGTTTTAGTATAGTACCTGATATGTATGAAATTCTATGATCACCTTAAATTTGATTATAATGATGCTATGATATCATAAATAAATTTATTTATGCATACCACGAAGTGAGTCACATTGCATGGGTTATTATCCTTGGGTGAAAAGGATAGTAGCACGGTCGAAAGCAACGCTTGGCTGTTATGATCAAAAGTGATTGCCTGGCGACATGGAATCAAATGCTCGGCAGAAAGTCCAGAAGCATGGCTCAACTCGAGTAGACTTAATATGTTTAGCGGTATTGATCGAAAGCATAATTTAACTAAAACTACTCGTTTTGAGGTTATGTATCACCAAACCGAATGGAGGGTGTAAATCTATTCAATATATAGTTCCCAGAAAACTATGTGCCTTGTTTGCCCACGTGTATGTTGCATTTCACTTGATTGCTTAAATTAACTTGTTTGAATTTCATTACACAAAAGTTTATTTATGGAAATAATTCTCACTAAGCTTATTAGCTTATACCCCTATAGATATCTTTTGCAGTTTACCTATTTATGGTTGAGGCCACATGAACCTTGCAGCCAGGTATTTTCCTTTTTGGTTAAGGAACTTCTTTTTTAGATGAAGTTTAGTGTTGGATAAGATGTAGACTTCACAGAAATTTTCTTGTAATAGATTATAGCTAATTGTGGCTGGGGAATGCCCCTAAGACTTGTAAGATTATTGTTATGAATGAATGAGTATTATGAATCCTCTTTTCTTAATTTGTTATTGTATCTTTTTAAGCTTCATAATTCCATGTATGGTCCTCTAAATTTATGAAAGCACATCTTACACTTAATATCGGAGCTTTTGGGAATGACTATGTTGTCATACTTAAGCTTTAATATTGAGTGTGGCGGATTTTACGTTTAGGGTACCCATTAGGGCATGACAACAACCATGCAAGATAGCATGCTACTGAGCTTCGTTTTTAAAGATAAACTTTAAATTTTCTACTTTATTTGTTTTGATTTTTATCTTCCCATATTACCCTTGCTTGACTTGTGGGAGTATATAAGGGTCATTAGGGTTATGTTAGTAGAAGCCTACCTATCTTCGATATATATCTTTTCAAATTGATTGTGATCAATTGCCTTTATTGGCTTTCTTGGATTGTTTCCAAAACCCTTTTGAGTAATATTGAGTTTTCCTTATATTATTCTTTGTTGTTTCTATTGATCATATGTCATATCAATTGAGTGAAACAAGTAATTCGATTCTTTTCTTGGTGCATTATATCTAGGGATAGATCATTCATACCATTATTTTATTATGTTTGTTATTGAAAACCAATAACATCAATAAAAATCCTATAATTCTGTACTTTTATTCATTTGAGGAATTCCACTATGTAATTCTGACATTCGTATTAGGGCGCTAGTCAGCTCAAAGGAAGGTTAACACTTGACTAGAACTTATCATTTGTCTTGATTGCTTCAATAAGAAACTCATTGTAAGTTGACTCTTTGTCCAAAAACTATACTTAAGTGTTATGTCAGTTTTCTTACAATGAGGTAGTCTTTATAAGTTTTAGACCATTTTTCCCATTTGTTTTATGTTTGTGAACTTATGGTTGATTATTTGTTTATTTTATTTCAATTATTACATACACCTCTGCTTTATATTCTTTCAACAACATTCTAGAACTTAATAGTTCAAACTTTATGCTTTGGAAACAAAAGGTCATGATTCATTTGGGTTGTGTTGATTTAGACTTAGCACTTAAGAAGCCACGTCTGTTAAGCTTACAAAGGAAAGCACTCCTGAGTAATGAAAGGAAATGCTCAGTGGGAATTGTCATGCCCCAATGGTACCCTAAACGTGATAGCCCGCCGTACACAATATAAAACTTAAGAATGACTATCTTAGTCATTCGAAAGCTTACATATCGGTACAAGGCATACATTCACATCAAAGGGAGACTGGTGGAGTAATGCATTTTAAGATATTGGCAGCGGAACATAATAACACTTAATATATTTCATTGAAAATAAAGTCTTACAACTTCTAAAGGGCATTCTCTCGATAATTTCCATAGCAACATAGTCTTAATATGAAGATTAACTAAAACTAGAAGATTTTAAAAGAAATCTAGTTTAAGACTTCAAAACAGAGTTCCTCCGAAAGCTTCTCAAAATAAAGATTCTACTCGGATGATCAAGATAGTCCCGGGTGCAAAATAACGATCCTGCAACATCAAAAGTCTATAAGGGTATAAGCATAACTAGCTTAGTGAGATATTCCTTAGGCAAAAGCACTCATAATAAGCATTCAATCAAGTTCATTAAACATGCATATGAAATGCAACAACCATATGATCAAACAGTAGATACGACTATCGGGTTTCGTATGTATGATGGATTTACCCCTCCATCGATGGTTAAAGAATGATTTGAACTAGGCTCCAAACGACCTCCTTAAAATTTACGTGCGTCTTGGGGTTCCAACGAACCATACTACTAGTCTTCGGGCTTTTCATACCCAAAGCGATAGATCCGGCTCGGCTACAACTCGAGGCCGTATTCCCCGACCGTCTTAAATCCTCAAGATATACCTTGGCAGCTTACCTTTCCAGACCCATGTTGAGGAGTAGTAGCAGCAAAATTTCGAAATGATATTCTAAGTGACATGCATGAGCAATTTATTATATAATGGTTCCAATATGACATTAATTCATTTAAAGCAATCAAGCAATAATTGCATACATAGCAATACATATCGTTTATTGATCGCACATAACCATTCATGTCATGCCCCGAAGGGTATCCTAAACGTAGCAGTCCACCGTACACAATATTAAAGCCTAGGAATGACCGCCTCAGTCATGCGAAGGCTTCTATACTATGTATGAAATACCCCAAATCTTTACCAAGATTAGAAATTGAGTTTAGATAGATTAAATAAATCAAATGAATCATAGGATATAAATAGACAAGTTGACAAAGTTAGATTAGTAATTAATTAAATGAAATTTGAGATTTGAAATCTAAATTCTCTAAACAAGTCATTGAAATGTTTAGAGGATTCCTAAACTCTTGATTCTTAGCTTAAACACTAATTCCTAAATCTTTACAAAATTTGAGTTCATTTGCTTGAATAAAAATATCAGTTCTTAAACCCGAACTCAAATTAAATATCTTTCATCCAAAATAGATTCCTAAATTAAGTTCTTATTATAAGTTCTTAATTTCTAATCTATCGGTTCTAAAATTATCTTTTAAATGTTTCTAGAACTATAGATATTGATCTGATAGTTCTAAACCTATACCTTATTTCTAAAATATATATATTTTAGATTTATCCTTTCCTTTTCTTTTTATTTTCCTTTTGCTGCCTCTTCTTTCCTTCTTTTTCATTTTTCGTTTTTCCCCTTTTCTTTCTTTCTTTCTTTCTTTCTTCTTCTTCTTCTTCTTCTTCTTGTTCTTCTTTCCCTCTCCAAAATCCAAGACATGAATCTCAATTTCAACAAGATAGAAAGAGGAGATCAAGTAGAATTAGCTTCCCCAAGAAGAAGAATAAGAAATTGCATGAGTAGGCTCAAAAAGCTAAGTTTTCATTTTCTATTTCTCTTTGTTTTTACTTGTTATTTGCATTTATAATTGATGAATTGATGTTGAATTGGGTTGAGAGTGCTGTTTATTTAAGTATTTGTTGATATATGCTTTTTGGAGGTCGGGTTGTGAAGGAGGAAGAAGATGATGAATAGTAGTTATGGAAGTTGATGAAGTTTGAGATGTTTGATGTGGTGAATGTGAAGTTTATGCATGTTTGAGGATGTTAGAATAGATGTAGGGTATAGTATGATGGTTGTAAAGTGTTTTGGAGAAGGTTTGAAGTGTAAAAATTTTGTAAAATTAGTGTTTGAAACAAGGAATTTCGTAAATATGTCACTACACCTGTCAAAACACCCCTGTTGCCAAGGGTGTAGTGCTATCGGATCAAAAATTTCATTTCCCTTGAGTTGAAACGGCCTCCAAAACACCCCGTTGCCAAGGGTGTAGTGTCCAAAACACCCCTGTTGCCAAGGGGTGTAGTGCTCTCGGATAAAAAATTTCACTTCCCCTGAGTCAAAACGGCCTTCAAAACACCCGTTGCCAAGGGTGTAGCGCTCGCGGATTTCTTCCCTGACGCGACACTGTTTTGTAAATTGATCATAACTTTTTCATACGAACTCCGATTTGAGTGATTCAAGTTGCGTTGGAAAGCTTAAAAAGAGATCTACAATTTTTATGTTTTAAGTTTTTACAAATTCGGAAATTATCGATACTTAAATTTTAGTTCTTTCCAGCCTTTATAATTTTCAAACAAAGTCAAAAACTTGTTTTGTTTGTTTTATGTGTTTTTACTTAGGAAATGGATCTTTTTGAGCTAAAACGAGATAGAGAAGTGATATTTGATGTGTAATGATGATTGAGGGATATAATTAAGCATGATTTAGATAGATTTATAATTCAACAAATAATTGAATTTCTATGAGTATTAAACTAAAAGTAGTTTATGTTATATATGATTTCCATTGCTTGATTTATGATGTTGTGATGACTTAATGAAACAAATGATCTTGGTAAGTATATATGATGACTTATGTATCTATATGAAGTTTATTTGAATTTCCTTCATGCTAAGTTAAGATTTGTTTATTATTTGTTTTTGATTAGCTTGAACTTAAATGAACTTAGTTAATAAGCCAAGGTTCAACTTGACTAAATGAACTTGAATGAACTAAAATGGATTAGATTATTTAACTTTGATGAATTTGGCTAGGTTTAAGCTAACTTGGGATTAAGTGATTAGATCTTAGATATAATGAATTAGTAATTAATCTAAGTCCAATTTGACTTAACGAACTTTACTAAGCTAAAATGAATTACATTGTCTATGTTTAATCAACTTGACTTAGTAAATGAATCGAATGACTAATTTTAATCAAATTGACTAAGGTTAAGCTAAAATGGGTTAGTAACAAATAATTAGATTAAATGAATGAATTAGGATGATCTTTGATTAATATGGGGAATATGTTGTTTCAAATGTGTGTTCACTTGGAAAATGAATGTTTTTGGTTTGTGAATTCTTTGTTAATGCTTTTGTAATAAAACACTATAAATAAAGAGAAAAGAAATACTTGACAGACAAGGAGAACTGTCCATATTTTGGCGGGGCGATCTTCGCAGCCATAGTGGGGTTCCACATTAGTGTCTGATCAAATAGGATTTAATAAAATGAGTTTGAGACGAATGGATAAATAGCTTAAGTTCTTATATGATTTTGATGAAGTAGATGGTTAGTTTAGTTGATTAAACAAAATGAGTTTGGACTTTTCGATCCAAAATCTGTACCGGGTGTTCCTCATAAGTGAGGTTCTCCTTTAGCAATACTGGCTCCAACTCTACTACTCGATTTAGATCCACTACATGTTTACGCAAGACGGACACATGGAACATGTTGTGTACTCCTGACAGGTTTGGCAACAAGGCTAGGCGATAAGCTAAATCCCTCACTCGTTCAAGCACTTCAAAAGGTCCAATGTACCGTAGGATCAACTTTCCTTGTGATAATTTGTTAAGAAACAAAAATTCTTGGAAAAGAAAATATAATTGAGTGTTCGTAAGGTTGTAAGACTAGAGTATGGGTGTGTGTATAATAGGTTATACTTGTGAATAGTAATAAATAGTAGATAAGACATCTACTTTACCGATAGTAGGGAAAATACGAGAAAAAGGCTATAACTGTAATTTTTATAACCCGAAAAATTATAAAATATATATTTTTGAAATTCTTATAAAATTTCGCTTCTAAAGAGTATTCCGGAACATTTTTCTGAGTTTCTAGTTCTGGGGCTCACTTTTCCGTAATGGAGCTCGGGAAAGCCCGGATTGGAAAATTTTTTAAAATCAAAACTTTTTATGACTTGAAATATACTATAAAACAATAATCCACATCAAATTATTCTATAGAGATTCTTTTATATAGAAATCAATGAAAAGCCGGACCTAGGATTCCTAGGTTGCTAGTACTAACCCTATTTAGGGTTTTGGTTTATGATTTACGGAGTTTACTCGGTTACTAAGAAAACCGGGGTTCACACTTACCTAATAGATCTTGTTATCAACTTAGCCAACAATGGAATGACCGTTAAACCATGACTACTACACCTTTGCCAACAATAACTATAGTTGTCATCCTAATACACCTCCCTTATGGATAGGAAGCATTAGCTATAGTAATATGTAGCTAAAGTTAGCCTCTAAACGACCAATAGAAAAATACTAAATGGAAACATCTGAAAACACCATCTAACATAAAGCATGCTCAATCTCTTCTACCTATTATCAGCAAATCGAACTCCTTACCCTAACAAAAGGCATTAACAATAAGTCTAGACTACCCAAGCTCTCTATTTCACAAAATCTCTAAATCAGCTAGCGATTTACGCAATATGCATAGCTCATTCACTAAAATCATAGGAAGAATGATGGGAATCAAGTTAAGGTTCCTTTTCAGAGGATTCTGACGAATTGGCCTTATGATAATGAGTATGATTTTTAATATAGATATCGGATACATCATATAAGTGATCAAAAATCCATGTGTGTGAAATATAAAAACAAGCATGAAGGAAATATGGAAAAGCTACTTGTCATGGCCGCAATATAGGCTGTGACATCTCTTGATGAAAAAAGTAGAGTTCACATTGCATATCACGCCCGTAATGAGAAACTTGATGATATACTTATACCTATCGTGCTTGTGACAGTGCCCATTATAGACACTGGAGTGAAGATCATTAAAGATCACGTTCTTGAAGAATGTCGTGAGGGGGTCCATTTCAATGTCGAATATTTGATTTATTTTAAATCTTTTCTTTATTTTATTAGATTTGTTTGAATAATTACTATTTTTCTCTTATTTAGGCTATGAATATATAAAAGACTTTATTTGTGAACATTATCATTGATTATTAGATTTTGAATGAATTTTTTTTCTTGAGATATGTCTCTAGAAACCCTAACTCTTATAAATCATCTTGATTGTGGTGATTTGTAATCATGAGTGAGTAATTATGAGTAATATCAATTATTTACGAATGTTTATCTATCTTTGCTTTCTTGATGAGTCATATCCGAGAACATAAAGATCGTATCTTTATTTTCAAGAATACCCTAATACTTGTGTTAGGTCTTGGGGCTTTCTTCAAGGTTAATTAGTATTGACCTATAGAAACACTAGTGATTAAGTTTCTAGGTGTTTCAAAGAGCCTTTCCAACAACACCTACATCTTTCTTACCTTCCATGTTCATGTAAATCCTACAAAAATGGAGGAGAAGGATGTTCATCCTCTAAAGAATCCTTGGTGAGCCCTTGTACTCTATGCCACTACATGATATAACCTCCTTACAAAACACAACACCACATCTAGCATACAACTCATTGACGTACATGAGAATGTCTACCCAATATGCTAAACTACTTTACAACATTTGTTCAATTGTAACTTAACTTATTAGGTGACACCAAGTTGATCAACTTAACTACATCATGAAGCTAACCTTTCTAACCCTTATTCAATGCCTTTACCACTACTAATTTGAGCATGCTTTTGCTTAACAACATGCGAATAACACAGCAACTCTTAATACAAATATAAGGAGCATAACACTCCACTAATTTAGTAAAAGATTATGAGGTCTATGGCAATCTCTATAGCCTTTACTAGTGAGTAAGCAAATAAAGCATGTACCTTAGTTTAATGAACGAGTACACAAGGCTAGGATTCATTTCCCACTAAACCAAGATGTCATCAACAAGGTTCAAAGCCTTACAATGTCTGAACACTCATAGGTCAAGATAATAGAAATCTTTGGTCTCTACACTCCCTACCTCTTTACTAGGCTATATTGGATGAGTTTATAATATATGTTTGCATGTAACTAGGTAACACAAACACTTAGACATATGATCTCACCTGCTCATAGCTTGGGTAGCCCTAACTTATATAATAAGTGACCATGCTCATTCTAGGAAGGATGATCCATTGATCGAGTCCAAAACCCCATAAAATGCAGTTCGCTCCAACCATGATAACATAAATTATAAGACTACAAAACTTTGCTTAATGAATAGTTTAAATAGCACTAGCTTATTCAACAATTTGGCCTTGTAATTCAAAAATCAGGTTGAAAACTCCACCAATTGCTCTCACAAGGGTGACTAAAACCATAAAATACACAACAAGTCTCACGAAATGGGACTAAAAGCTCCAATAGCAAGACATGTAGGTTTGTTCAACTAGATAATTTGCTAACCTAGGATAACCTCACACATTCAACTCATCCTAAGGAAAAGAGAAATCTCCAACAAAAATAGAAAAGCCACATTTTACAAAGGCATGACATCAATAAAAGCTTAAGCTTGAGAAGCCCTCCTATGTGTAATAACCGAAGGTAGAATAGAAGCTTCCCAGACACATTGACTCAATAAAATATTGCTAAGTAACTCACTCTCACCCTTAAAGTAGACTTATGCTTCGTAGGAGATTAGGCTCCCGCAATCACTCAAACTGGGTGAAAACCCCTTACGTCAATAAAACTCAAGATTGAACCCCTCACCAACTATGGACAATAGTCTATCAGCTATAATTATTGAATAACTGGAATACTTTTCACCAACAAACTTGATATGAAAAGAGGTCTCTATGTGATATTAGAACAAAATAGAAGGAAAAAAAAAAAAGAAATATGAATGAGCACATATAACATGGAAAAGTACACACTTTTATTCATATATGAAGCCTGGTAAAACATACAATGGGAAGAAGTATATTTCCTTAACTTACTGCAAGACATCCTATAATGGCACCATTTTAGTATTTTTTAAGCACGGACGATTAGATGGCCTTAGTGCTTCTTAAATACAAGTAAAGAAGAGCTCATGTCAAAGAGTAACCAACCATGTCACAAATGAGCCAACACTCTCCATTTCAACAATAGTTCTATAAAAAGCTAAAAGAAAGAAAAGTTGAGGAGTCAAGACAACAAAAAGCTATCTCTAATATCGTGACCCTAAATGGGGGCTTAATAGGTTTAATCTAAAATTGTTATACTACATGTGCAACCATAACATGAAGACCGCCTTACAAGTCAAAGATGGTAAGACTTTAATTACTTATTCTCTCAATATGTTTTACATATAGATATATTTAGAAAAAATAGTTTTGGATATCGATATTTCCACAAATCATAAGGACCGCAGAGAATAAGATACCTTAAGGTAAACTTTAATTCTATCTTTTAACTATGAGAATTTACCAAAGGGAAGGACAAGGAAGTTAAGAAAGAGAAATAATTCAAGTTTTAAGTCTTTTTCTCTCAACTAAGTTTAGTCCATCAACATTCTAAACCTCCAATTATTTTGACTTAGTCTTTGATACGCTTTATGCTTGGTTCCTATCCCGATCCCAGCTTTATGATTTTTCCTACAAAAACAAACTCTACATCCAGCATAGTGAGATATTTCCTTATAGAATAGCATACTCGTAACAAAACAAAAACAAATAAGTTTGTTAACAAACATATGAGATACAAGTTTCATATGAGCAAACAATACATATGATTTACTGGAAATCATATGTTTGCGCCCTCTATTCGGGAATAAGGGTTTTAGGTCCATATGACCATAATTCTGAAAAATATGTTTTTGTAGACTTTCGGGCTACTACATGCCACAAAAATTTGTAGATTTTCGAGCTACTACTTACTACCACTACAATTCTTTTGTCCCACTAAGGATATAGTAATGAATACACTACGACTCACTTCATGATATGCATGATCCAATTATTAAATTGGTTCTTAACATATACATAAAATATCTTTAGGGTGATAAGAGAGATATACACAGACATTTCACAATGGCATAAAAGACAATAATTAATTTTATCAACAATTCAAGTTCCAATATACTTAGCTTATTTTTAACAATCACCATTCTCACATTCATATCCCATGATGATCCCTACGTACATATTCCATTTTTATCTTTTCCCTATTTTGTAGTGCTTCTATAATACAAGCATAAATATAAATACGTAAAATATAAAGAATTAACTCACTCATCTATAATGCAATTCTTAGTCAAAGTCATCATTAGGGAAATGTACGTCAAATTCTCCATCATCTAAATAAAAGAAATATCTAGAATGAGTATTTCATATTGGCTATACTCAAATTTGTAACTCTATTTACTCTATGCGCATCATTTTTTCTTGGTTATGAAAGCTCTAACTTAAAACGATCACTCATTTTAAGTTGAAATTTTGCATATTAGTAGTCGTTTTCTACCTAATTTAAATATTATATCCATTTCTTAGGTTATTTTTAACATTCAAGGTCATTTAATATTTGAATCACGTGGTATAAATGTGTCCCAAAGGTTCCTAACCTTGTCATTTTCAATTTTCAAAATTTTTACTTCATTTAGACTCTATAAATCAAGTATAAAGTATTCCCATATTTAAAAATTATATGGTAGTGATAATGACTCACACTATATGCAAGATCCTAGTGACGTTGTTCCAAAATAAAAATTTTGTAAAACAATCTTTTACGGAAAGTAGTAATGTTGAGTTTTATGAAAAATCACCTTTAGACTTGTAATAAAATTATTTACCTTGAATTTTGAAAACATGAAACTCAACAAAAATCATGGTTCAATATATACTTTAAAACCTTGGAGGTCTTATATTTATTTCAAAAACTTCTTTTAACAATTTATTTTATAAGATATGGATTTCACTCATTTGTGGAATAATATTCTAAGTTGTATTCCCCTTGAATTTTTCTTAAATTTGGTTTTTTTAAATAAAATTTTAATTCTAAGATTTTTTGAATGTGAAACTCAACTGAAAAAAAAATCATTATCTTCAATCTATGAATATTTTATTTTCATATTAAGCTTCTTTAACTAATTATTTTTAAAAACTCTATATGTTTGTGGATAAAATTTATTCTAAGTTGTATAATTTTAAAAATGTTTAAAGTTTTGACATATAAGAAAAATTAAATAAATAACTTGCTCTAATTTTTTTTAATAAAAAAGTTTGTACATGTATTGTAAATAGGTTTCTAGAAAATTTTATATAACAAAGAGTTGTAAGGAGTTATATTTGGCAAAATTCATTTTAGTGTTTTTGAAAAATACAGTTGATTGTTTCTTTCTAATTTTTTATTCCAAATGAAACTATTTCCAAAGTATTAGAGATAAGATTTTGGGAAAATATTTTGCATAATAAAGAATTATCAACATTCATGCTTTTGGGAAAATCCATTGTAACATAGTCATAACATCATCTATGATCATCTACATGCATGATCTTAAAATAGCATAAAATTAATAGCATGGACTTATATGAAGAAAATAAAAAATAGAAATAAATGGACAAGAACATGAATGTAATAAAACAAAGGCATGAGAGCCTTAACTTATTATCTAGACTCTCGAGACTCGTAATATTCCAATCACCATATAAAGTAAAATAGAGCAAGCGTAATAAAATATAGAAGTCTTAAATTTCATCAAGACTTCTCGAGACCTCAAATATTTCTAGTCTCATAAAAAAAATCGAAATAAATATTAAGAAAATTATGGGAGTTTTAGCTTTTATTTCAAGACTTCTTGAACTTGAATTATATCAATCTCCTTTGGACTTTATTTATTAACCAGTCTAAGACTTGAATTGACTAGTCCAATAAGTAAATAAATAAATGGAGTGAATAAATAAATAAGTGTATGAAATAAATAAAGTTAAGTTAGTGAGATTAGGCTCTAAGAAATATAAATATATACATATACATCTTTACATATAGAAATTTAGATTAGTATCATGAATAAATAATAACAGTGGACATACATATTGTGATATGAATATTATATTATCTTGCATTTCCATTCTCTAGCATTTGCATCATCGGATTTTATATGGAAAGCATGAAAGACATACATATATATTCATATCACATAATGTAGTATATAGGTGGATTTAGTGTTTACCTAAGGAAAAAATGGAATAAAAATTTGTAAAGAGGCATTAGGGGGTGCATGTGTGGTGGCGTGAAAGACAGAGGGAGATGTAGTGTAGAGAGTTTAGGAGAAAATTTTTCAAGAGTTTTGTTATGTAAAGAAAAAAGGGTGAAAATGAGAGGATGATATGGTGGTATTTATAGAGGAAAAGTATGAATTTGAGTATGAAAAGACAATGAAAAAAAAAAAAAACAAAATAGAGAGAGGAAAGGAGGCAGCAGCTGCTGCCATTTACAGGGGAGATGGAGAAAAAAAAAATTAATTTAAGAAGAAGAGTATAATAAAGCATAGAAGAAGTTAAATGAAAAGTAACGTTGGAAAAGAAAATGTAAGAAATAGGCGCGTAAGATGTAAAAGTAGATGTAACATAAAGTAAAGACAAGTGAATAGTAGTAAATGGTAAATGAATAGTAGATAGATAAATAAATTATAGGTAGAGATAAAATACTTGTATATTAGCTATATTTAACATTTTTATAACCCAACAAATTTTTATCTAGTATTGTATAGGTATTTTAATATTTTTCTAGTATAAATTGTTTGTCGAAACATGTCATCTCGTTTGCATGTCGATGTCCGAATATGAAAACTGATCTCATAAAGGCTTGAAACAATCGAAATTTTATTGAATATGATCATTTTAGGGCATATAATATATTTTTGTTTCTTAATTCAAGCTTATCCCATTTTTCTAATTTATTCCATATTTTAGGGTTGTAGAAGCTTGTCTGACCGAGTCTAGAGTTTCTAAGATTTACTCGGTTTAACTTTGGGATTCTGGTTCCGGTTTCAATTCTGCTTTTTATTCTAAGATTTTACTTGTAAGATTGCTATAAAATTTTAGGAGTTTACAATTATAGGGAATTGTTTTCTTATTGTTTTATTGTTAGATATTATTTGGGCATACTGCTTCGATTTCCATGTTAGAGATGTAATACATGAATTGTCTAGCATGGGTTTTTTGGATTGATTAAACGATTAGATCATTTTAATAGAGATATGTTTTTGCTAAATAATTAACCATTAGGGTTTCAGGCTTTATCTAATTTATCCGATATCTTAAGGTTATTGAATCTTTATCTATCTCATTTAGGCGGGTTTTGAATTTTTAAAAATCTGGGTTTAATTTAATTTATATGATATTCTAGGGTTATAAAATTTATTTGATTCAATCTAAGGTTTTGAGATTTTAGTCTAATATGATATGGCTTAGGATTTTGATTCTAATTCAAATTTTAGGGTTTGTGAGGTATTTTTATATTATTAAAATTCTAATCAATTTTCTAATATAATTTGGACATGTATTATTTAATTAATATCATACCATTTTCTTGATTTGCGTGTTTGCTTGTTTACTATTATAATTATCTTAATATAGTATTTGTTGTATCAAATGATTTGTTAGATACATAGTTTATCATAATAATTATAAGCTTTCCTAGGTAATTAGCCCTAAGGTCTTCTTATATTATATTGAGATGATGATTACGTATATATAATTACCCTAATTGTTAAATCGTAATGGTACTTATTACAATAGTTCACTATTATTATAATATTAGTTATAATATATTTAAAAATCATATAGCATTGTTACAAGTTGATAAGTTATCATGATTAATATAATATTAGCAATATAATAATTATGGTCTTAATATTTAGCTTATTAAAATTGTCTCAGTATGTGGATCAAGTATGGTATTATTATTTATCATATGACAAAATAATCTTGTTTATTTTTACTATAATATATGTATTAGTTATAATATACTTTTGATACTACTGCTGCTAATACTACTACTATAAATTGTAGTAATAGTTTGTCATATACTTATTATGTATCATGTGCCGAAATAACCATATGATTAAATTAGCAATGTGGAATATTTTACACTTATTAATTTTTGAACTTTTAAATTATGTTTTATTATAATTACTTGTTTTATATTTTGAATAATTTCTTATGTAATAAATTATTTACATGATTTGAGTGACTTCCAAGAGATGTTGCATACTAAAAGAAATGATGTTATTAGCTTTTTCAAGAGATTCCTTCTTTAGAGATTACTTATTATATGAATAGCTTCTTTAAGGGATTAAAATCATCTTTAATTATAAGTGCATAAGAAATTCATTTGTAATTGTTTTGGAAATTTACTTGTTAAACGTTATTTAATTCTATGCGTTTAATGAATCTAAAGTTTAATCAATAATATATTTATCTTTATTTGTTGAAGTTAAGGTTTTGCTTGATGATTAATTACGATATTCTTATTTTAAGAATTTCAAGGGCATATTTATTATTTTTATAATTATATATATTTTAAATTAACTGATAGTTCTTTTAAATTTACTAGAGTCATAATAATTACTTCATTAATTCTTTGATTTATTATTGTTCATTGATTGGAAAGAGGTAAAGGAAATTTGTTGATGACGCTTCTAATTTCTTAAATTATAATTAAACTATTTATATTTTAATATTCTTAAATTATGAAAAATTGGGAGTGATCTTTATGACGTTTCTCAAAGCTCTTCAAATTTTTTATATCATATTCTTGCCAATTATCAATATTTGGTTGTGTAAAATTAGGGAGATTACATCTTATGAACTTCCTTAGGAAAACACACACCCATATCCTTAACTTAAGGTCAAGTTGAAGATGTGAGCCAAGACACTAAAGGAAGTAAAGGGATAGCCTTAAATAATATATGTACTGAAATACCCCAAACCTCTATCTAAGTTAGCAATTAAATTTAAATAGACTAAAATAAGTCAATTGAATTATAAGATATAATTAGAAAAGTTGACATAATTAGATTAGTAATTAATTAAGTTGAAATTTGATATTTCAATTCTTAATTCCCTAAACATATTTTTTTAAAATGTTTAGAGAATTCCTAAACTCTTAAACTTTAGCTTATAATCCAATTCCTTAGTTTTCATAAAACTTGAGTTCATTTGCTTGTATCTAAACTCAAATCAGATATCAATTTGATCTAAATTAAATTCTTAAATTAAGTTCTTATTTTAAGTTCTTAATTTTTAACCTATTGATTCTAAAATCATCTTTTAAATATCTCTAGGACTAAAGATATTGATCTGAAAGTTGTACACCTAATACGTTTATTCTAAAATATCCTAAATTTTAATCCTTATCTTTTCATTTTTTCTTTATCTTTTTCCTACCTCCTTTTTCCTTCCCTTCCTTTTCATTCTTTTCATTTTCTCTCTCCTTCTCTTTTTCTTCTCTTCTCTTCCTTCTCTTTTCTCTCTTCCAACTCCTAAAACTCATCTCTAAATCTCAAATTCAAAAGACAAAAAGAGAAATCATGGTTATAAATGGAGATAGGAGAAGAAATCAAGTAGAAGATGAGATAGAAGAATATAAACCAAGATAGAACAAGAAGAAGAAGAGGATCAAGTTTTTTGAGTTGCCTAAAAGCCAAGTATATTTGTTTTATATTATTTTGATTCTTATTTTATTTATATATGATGAATTGATGTTAGTTATAAGTAAAGTTTATGATAAAATGATAGATCGATGAGTTGATGAAGTTATGAAATGTTTAAATTTGGATATGAAGTTTGGGAGTTGTATGATGATGGTAATGTGGAGTTTTATGTGTATTTGATGTTGTTAAGGGTATGTGTCGAGTTGTATGATGCTTTTATGGAGTTTTAGTTGAAGTAGAATGTGTAAAATTTTATAAAAATGGAGTTTGAAAAAAGGAGATGTTCGTAATCCCATGTAATTTGTCAATTACGGGTGTAACTATGCCCTTACCGGGCTCAAGTTGGACGATTTTTGAAAGTCACAGGTGTGATTTTTCCCTTACTGGCCTCTGTCCTTGATGTTGTTAAAATCACGGGCATGACACGGCCCTTAGTAGCCTTTGATCTTGGTGTTTTCAAAAATCACGTGCGTAACTCTGCCCTTTCTAGCCTCTAGTCACTGTATTTGGGTCATAACTTTTTAATAAAAACTTGGATTGAGGTGATTCAAATGGCCATGAAAAGCTTAAGAGATCTAACACTTTCATGTTTTAAGTTTTTTAAAATGCGAAAACATCAAGGCTAAAATTGTATTTCTTTCCAACTACTAAGTTTTCCAAGCAAAGTTAAAAACTTGTGTTTGCTTGTTAAATATATGTATTCAAGTATAAAATAAACTTAGCTAATAAATCTAAGTTCAACTTGATTAAATGAACTTAAATGAATTAAAAAGAATTAGATTAATTAAGTTTAATCAACTTTTCTAAGATTAAGTTAAGATAGACTTAAGTTAATATGAACGTTAGATATAAAATGAACTTAGTTAATCACTCTTAGTCCAACTTGACTAAATAGATTTCAGTAAGCTAAAATGGATTAGATTGATTAATTTTAATTATTTTAGCTTAGTAATTGGATAAAATGATTGAGTATAATCAATCTTGGCTAAGTTAAGCTAAAATGGGTTTAATAGCTTATAATTGGCTTAAATTAATTGTTAGGATAAACCATGAATTATATGGGAATATGTTGTTTCAAATGTTTGTTTGCATAGGAAATGAATGTTTTTAGTATATGAATGCTTTGTTAAGGCTTTTGTAATAAGACATTATAAACAAAGTGAAAAGAAATACTTTGACCGACAAAGGAGAAATGTCCGTATTTTGGCGGGGCAATCTTCATAGCCATATCAGGGTTCCTATTTAGTGTCTGATCAAATAGGGTCTTAATAAAATGAGCTTGATATAAATCAATAATTATTCTAGTTCCTTATACGAGTTTAACTCTTGAATCTACAAATATAAATACTTAATCTATCTTGTGGGTTGGCTTTTGATTTACGATATGAGCCTATTTGGATTTCATATAAAAGGTACGCAGTAACTTGCATGGGGTTATTAGGATAGGCATCCTAAAACGAATTAAAACTTAAACTCAGCTTAATAATTGATTAGTGTTGGTTGTGCATATGCCATTGAATCCAGTCCAATGAGCGGCAACCTTGTCTGGGTGGGCATGGTAGTTTAGGCACTTAGGCCACTAGTCATGATGCAATGACCTTTCTTAGTGGCTCAACAGGTAATTGATAGAGAGTATCGTATCATTGTAACATTTGCTTATTCTTAAAATATAATATGATTTAGTTCACATTTATGGGGATGATTGAACTAGGTGATATTATTGATTAAGTCAAGTAAAGTTGATAATAGCTGTAAACCCTAAATGAGATTACTTTTCTTTATCGATTATATCAAAGATATAAGTAGTCGGACTGCTTATGTCCACCCCCTGAGCAGATATGGTTACTCGGGACCTCTAGATTCTTGCCTTGGGGTAGTCGCCTGCGGAGGCTATTAACACGCTCCCCCATTGCTGCGGTGGTAGGCCAGAGATGGTCAATCATTTCCTGGATTGTTTCAGAATCTGAGTGCTCTAGTGTTTATTTGTTTACTTTAAAGAAAAGATAATAACTTAATAGTTGATGCATTGCATTTACTTAAGTTATGTGTCACTCCATGTGTGATTGTGTTACTGTGTACTGAGCTTCGACTCATTATTGTTATTATTGTTCTTTTTCCATGTGTTAAAGATGTTGATGATGACGATATTGATGTTACTGGTGATGATTGATGGTGATGCTTGGCTTGGGTTTTGGGCAATGTTGGATGAGTGAAGTGGGTTAGGACCATGGATTTCTTTATATTTGTTTTTATTTTGTTTTAAAAGCTAGATTTATTTTCTGAAAATGTATTTGTTTTCTTTAAGGGGCTAGTTATAAAGCCCATATGTTTTGTAATATCTTTAAAAGCTTTGTTTTTTGAGAAAGTTAATCTACTCTTAAGCATAGATAATAAAAAGATCTTATAAAATTTTATTTCTTAGAAAGTTGGTATGGTTTGGTAGGAGTAGAAATTTATAAATTTTTTTATACAGTTTAACTCATCGTTGCTAAATCTACTTATTTAATAATCTAACTAAATAATTTCAGAATTTAAAACTAATTAGCAATGTTCAATATAAACATATCATTCAAGGAAGCCTGACTGTGTAATACATGAAGATTATACATGGCAGTAATGCCTCAAATTAAATTTTAGGCATTACATGTACTAAAACGAACTCCAATCTATTGGCAAGTACAAAAGTCTTTAAAAGACATTGATGTCATCGTTGCTGCCTTCAAAGGGACGTAGGCTATGGGTACTCTTCCATTATAAGAAACACAAAAAGACCTATACAAGTTTCAAATTACGGAAGTTTAAAGAAAATAAAAGGAAAGAAAATCTTTCAGAAAAATTTAAAACAGATTTGGTGATAAGGTAGTTAAAAACCTTAACTTTCTTATATATACAAATGACCAATCAATAAAGCCCTTAGAAGATGTTGAGACATAATCAAATGACCTCTAAGTTCAAAGATCATCACCTAGCAGAATACAAGCATGTTTCAAGTGTTATACTTTAGCAAAATAGCCTAGTAATCTACAAATCCACATGCATATTTATATAACATCTAGGGTTAAACTAAACAACCAACAAAATCAAGAACTGAACCGAATAAAAAATTTGTTTTTATTTTCAATTATGTTAGCAGTTTGGTTTGGAGATGGAGGTTCGGTTCGCAATTCGGTTTGCAACCTTGAACCACATCATTGTATTTCAAAAGAAAAAATCATCACTTTAAATTGTGCTGCTTCTACATAGTTGGACTAGAAATTACATAAAATGGCCCAACCCAACAATAATTAAGCACTTGATTTGAGTTTAATATGTCATTGTGTGTTTACATACTTGCTATCCCTCTTTCACTCTTTCTTTTTGTTCTCCTCTCACTCATCTCCCCTCGTTGTCTTCATCATCAGTCACCACATTGTCTCCAAAATCCATTAACCTTCACTCATCCTTCTAAAATCGATCAAGGCATGTCGAGTGGAACAAGGATGATTGAACTTCGAAACAACACTATTGTCTCTTTTGATTCATTCCATCCACATCGGTCTAAGTATGATGTTTTCTTGAGCATTCAATGAAATACCCCAAGTCCTAACCTAGTTAAATTAAGATGGTTTAATTGAATAATCTAATTGATAATTAATTTGTAAAAATAGTTTTAGATAATTTAAAGGATAAAATAAGTAAATAATAAAAAGGAATAGGCAAATCGATATAAATAAATTAGTAAATAGGATAATTTGAGATTTAAATATTCTTTTATAAATGTCTATTTCGTCAATTATCAATTTTATAAATCAAATTATCCAATTTCTTTCAAATATCAATTAACTATTACTTTTCTTGTAATTTCAATTCTCTTAAACTCTAAATAAATAAATTGAATGTTTAAAAAATTCTTTAAAACCATTAGACTTTGGTTAACTTTTATTTTGTAAAGTCTTATTTATTTTTTTAAATCAATTACTTATTTAAAAATATAAGTTTTATATGCAAATTCGAATTAGATATTCGATTTTCACAAATTAAACTTTTAATTTGTGTTTTTATATCAAGTTATGAATTTGTAATTTGCATGTTCTCAAATTATTTTCTAATTAGTTTTTAATGGTCTAAGAAGTTTAAATCAAAATCTTTATCCATAAATTTTCTTAATTATTTTTGTCCTTATCCCTTTATTTACTTTTTCCTCTTTCTCTTGGCTGCCTTCCCATTCCTTCCTTCTTCTTCTTTTTCTTTTCTCTGTTTCTCTCTTTCATTCTTACGTTTCTTGCTCCTTCTTCTTCAAAACCCAAAATCTTGAATCTCAAATCAAACAAGACCTTAGAAGAAAATGAAAATGGGAAACAAGATTAAAGATGAAGATCATGCATAAAATAGTCTTAAGAGCTAAAAAATGATAGTAATGGAGTTTTGGAAGTTTGAGCTTTTCCTAAAACAAGTAAGTTATTTGTTTACCTTGATTTATTTGTTTTTTATGCATGATATTGATGAATTGATGTAAGATATGAGTTAGGTTTGTGATAAAACTTGCAATCAAGGGAGATTTGAGCATGAAACTAAGAATTTAGTTGTTTATGCATGTTGGAGGAAAGGTTTGATGAAGTGTTTGGAGATTTTTTTATGAAGTAGATTGAGTGTTGAAGTGTTAAATGATATGGAAATATGTTATATGTTGCTTTGATGATATTTTGATAGAGGTGGGATGTGAAAAAGTTGATAAATTGTATTATAAAAATAGGGGAAATTGCATTTTGCTGCTATGGGAAATTTCCAGATAAGCACGAGCTCCAACACGGGCATGCACGTACCCGTGCTAACCAAAAGAAGCAATATGGGCAAATTTTTTTAGTATGCATAGGCTTCAGCATGGGCATGCATGTGCCTGTGCAGGCTAGCTGTAAGCCCCCAAATTTTCGGAATCGGTTTAGCATAAAACCCTAAACCGGAAGTCAAACGAAACCCTAAAGGTCAACAAAACCCTAGTTTACCGTAACCGATTAAGTCCGGCATTGCCATTTTCTTTGGCCCTGGAAAATGAAGTTGGGATGATTAGCTAGAATAGTTCGTAACAACCATAGGTTATATAAAAATATTAGTTTTGCGAATTTCGGGTGTCCTTCGGACCCGATCGGACACAGTTCTCGAAAAATGTGTTCGGGAGCTCGGAATAGTAAAAATGTTCCGAATACACCGTTAGACTCGTAAAAATATAAGTTTTCTAAAAATATAGTTTTGTAATTTTTCGGTAAGCAAAAATAACAGATATCGTATTTATACGCGTATTTTCTACTACCAGTACTTTATTAGTCATATCTATCTTACATTACACTATTCATTACTATTCTACACTATTCTTTATCTATACTTTTTCTTACACTTATTCTTACACACTACATAACCTATAATTCTTACTTTTTAGCTTTCCCATAACTTTATTTCACATCTACCTTACATATTACACCTTTATTTAACAAAAATAAAAAAAAATAAAATCTCTCTCCCCTCTCACCTCACATGGCCAGCGCCCCCTCCCCTTCTCTCTCCCTCAATTTTTTTTTATTTTTCTTTTATTTTAATCACACAAAATTCACTCCACATTTTCCTATAAATACCCTCTTCCTCTTTCACTTCTTTCACACATTCACTACCCACAATTCTTACCAAAACTCTCTCAATTTCTCCTCTCAAAATCCTCTCAAAATACCATCCCAAAACTCCCTCAAAATATTTCCACAACAACTTCTACCAGCAACTAAAACCCATAACCACATAATCATACCAAAGTCTTCTTTAGGTAACCACCTTCTACTATTTTCTTCTTCTTCATGTCATGTAACTTTACATGACCATAGCGTGAGTTTCCAAAGACTACAAGTTATGGAAGCTACATTATATTCATGTATTGTTCTTGTTCATGAAAAATCTATTTATGTTCATGTTATTGCTACTATATCTAAATATTATTATCTATATATATATATATATACATATCCTTTAGAGCATATAATCTCACTTGCAATTTATTTACTTTTATGCAATGCAATTTATTTCCTTGCAATTTATTTATTCATTCCTTGTTAAATTAAGACTAGTCTCTAATCTTAGACTTGTCCTCATCAAGTCAAAACAAGTTTTTCTTTCTTTTATTTTATTTTATTTTATTTTGGGAATAGTCTACTTCTTAGTCCCGGGAGCCTTGAAAAACTAAGACTCCAATACTTGACTTTATTATTTATGCTTTATGTTATTTTGTTTAACTATTAGTCTCATAAATCATGTTCATTTATATTGTTGTACAAAAATTCCAATTTCTAAAAAGGAAGAATTTTGGCACTTAGAAATAGATTTATGTAAAGAAGAAGGTCTATGGTTTGAAAACAAAAATAAAGTTATCTCTTTTCAAGTTACAAGAAGAAACTATTAAGATTTTAGAAACTACTTTACTATAAAAAGTTTCTTAAGTCACATATTGTTCCGCTTTGTTTCTATCAAGAAAATAAATTTTTATGCATGGATAATTTTTATGAAAACATAAGACATGAGGAAGGAATGAGAAATTTTCAAATAAAGATTTTTGTAAACAAATAGACAAAGGAAATTGTGCAAGAAAATTTAAAAGGAAGAATAGTGCATTTTCTAAAATAGTATAGCTGTAGAAAACTTAGAAAAGGAAAAATTTTACTTCCAAAGGTTACTTAAGAAAAATAATGAAACAAACATAAAGCGTTTTTAGAAAACAAAAGGAAATAAAGTATTCATTTCAAGAAATTTACAAAAACAAATTTTGAAAACTATCTTTTTTGAAAACTTCAACCCGACATTGTTTTACTCAAGAAAAATAATTGGGCAACAAAACACTTGAGCATGCTTGAATATGAGCTATATAGTTATAAAAAGAGAATTTTTCAACTATATAGATAACTAAGTATTTATTAAACAAATTTTGATTTCTTGAACCAAAGTTGTTTTGTGTTGGAAAATTCGTGGTGAGCCTTGTCGCCACTATTTTGGGGCCTATATGACCTTGTTTGTTAAAAATAATTTTGGAAATGGGTATATCTTTTCGAGTAGGTAGAAATCGGTATATTATATGCACAATTCCAAGTTAAAATGACCAAGTTATGGCCATTTTAAGTTGGAACATTTCTTTATACGAACTTTGACGTTCTTTTGACATTGTTTTGTCAAATTTTAAGAAAATTATCAAGGAATACTCATTGTAGGTATTTTCTTTGTCTAGGTGACCCCGAGGAAGGATTCCTTTACCCTGAGGACTATTACGATTAAGTGGAGTGTGTGAACGACTCATCCGCTTAGAGGAGTAGTCGACATGGTATTGTGAGTTTATTTCCATTAAATACTATACTTGTTGTGCTTGTAAATTAGTTGCATTAGAATTTACGAAAAGATAAACCGATGTGTATGTAAAATAATTCTTTAAAAGAATTCTAAGAATATTGGAGCCGAATTGTTTTAAATGTTTATTTTAGTATAACATTTGATTGGTATGAAATTCCTTGATCGCCTCAAATTCGAAAATAATTATGCTATGACTTTATAAATAAATGAATTCATGCATACCACAAAGTGAGTCACATTGCATTTTGGGTTATTATCCTTGGGTGAGAAGGATAGTAAGCTCATGTCGAAAGCAACACTTGGCGGGAGATCCGAAAGCAATTGCTTGGCGGCTTAAGGGAAATGCTTGGCGGAAGATCCGAAAGCAAGGTCAAATCAAGTAGATTTGGAATGCTTGGCGATGAGTGCTCGCAAGCTTCAAACTTTTTAAATTAAAGCTACTTGTTTTAAGGATAAGTATCACCAAACCCCGAATGGAGGGCGCAAATCCATTCAACATATAGTTCCCCGAAAACTATATGCTTGTTTGCCCACGTGTTTATTGCATTACATTTATTTGTTTAATCAACTTGTTTGAAATCTTGTTACAAAAGTTATTTATGGAAATAGTTCTCACTAAGCCCATTAGCTTATACCCCAATAGATATCTTTTGCAGTTTCCCTACTTATGGTTAAGGCCACGAGGACCCTGCGGACAAGTAATTCCTTTTAGATAAAGAAATTTTAGATGAAGTTTAGTATTAGAGAAAATGTACAAATATCTTGTAATAGATAGTGATCTTGGAGAAATGTCCCTAAGTTTGTAAAACCATTGATATGAATAAATGTTTATTATGAATCTTCTTTTCTTAATATGTTTTTATATCTCCTTAAGCTTCATAATTCCATATATTGTTCTCTAAAGTTGTGAAAGTACGCCTTACACTTAATATAAAAGCTTTTGGGATTGACTAAGGTTGTCATACTTAAGCTTTAATATTGAGTGTGACGGACTGTCACGTTTAGGATACCCGTTGGGGTGTGACACTAGCACGATTGTGCAACAGCCTGTGTAGAGAAGAAGTTTGGGCGGGTTCACATCTAATCGAAATTTTACACCCAGCATGACCTCTAGCACACCCGTATAGTAGTCTATGTACCCTTGATGCGTTGTTTTCAAAAGAAAATAAATATAAATATAAATAAAATAAAAACGAATTAGATAATTGATAGTTAATGTGTTATATTAGTTAATTGATGTAATTAACCATGAATTGAATAGATTTATAGATTTAATAAATAATTAGATTACACATATAAGTTAGATACAAAATGAGTTTAGTTAATAATTCTTACTTTAACATGGCTTAAAGAACTTGAATGAGTTAATATAAGTTAGATTAATTAATTTAATCACCCTTGCTTAGTAATTGAATTAAATGATGGATTCGAATTGATTTAGCTAAGTTAAGGTAATATAGGCTTAATAAATAATAATCAGCTTTAGTTAATGAATTAGGATAAACCTTAGTATAACATAGGAAATATATTGTTTCAAATATGTGTTTTCTTTGGAAATAGATGTTTTGTATATGAATGTTTTGATGATGTTGTTGTAATAAAATATCATAAATAAAGTGAAAAGAAATATTTTGACAGGCAAAGGAGAACTGTCTATATATTGGCAGGGCAACCTTCGCAACCATAGCAAGGTTCCAAATTAGTGTTTAATCAAATAGGGTAATAAAATAAGTTTAAGATGAATGGATATTTAATAAAATGCTTATATGAGTTTAATTATTGGACAGATATTTTCTTATGAGCCGATTCTCTAATTTATCTCCTAAGAGGTACTCCAGTCAACCTTCTGTTTCTTATTGGTTATCAATTAGATAAGGTACGCAGTAACTTACGTGTGGTATGCTAGGATAGGCGTCTAAAATGGATTAAGAACTTAAAGATGGCTTAAGTAATAAATATTGTTTTGTACGTGTTCGTTGAATCACGTTTGAGAAGCACAACCTTATCCAAGCAGGCACGGTAGTTTAGGTACTTAGGCCACTCTAGTCATGATGTAATGACATTCGTAAGGGGCTCAACAGATAGCTGATGAGGTATATAGTATCGGCATAACATTTACTTAAGCTTAGGGTGATATAACATGGTTTAATCCACGTTTATGGGACCAGTTGAACTAGATAATGTTATTGACTAAGACTAAGTAAAGAGTGTGTAACGATTGTAAACCCTAGAGGATGCTATTTTTCTTTATCGGTTACATTATCCAAGAGATATAGATATTCCGGCTAACTATATCAAACCTCTGAGCATCGTGTGGTTAATCAGGACTCCCAAATTCCTAGTGACTTATTCCAGAGCGTGAGTGCTTCCGTGTTGCTTGTTTATTAAAATAGAAGATAATGAATTGTTATTTTGTTGCATTGCATTTAACTAAGTCTGTGTGCCATTTCGTGTGTATCTGCATTACTGTGTACTGAGCTTTGACTCATTATTATTGTTGTTGTTCTTTTTCAGGTCTTGATTTTATATTGATGATGGATAATCGTCACGCCCTGAGGGTACCCTTGTAGTAGTAAACAAACTACACTTGATTAACTAACACTATTTACCTTCAGAGAATGATATATTTTCAAACAACATGATCTTTTAGATGCTTTGATAAGAAATAATAAATACATGTAAGTCATAAACAAGTAAATAACAATCATCTCAGTGCTTGAATATAGTATTACAAACCATAATATTTTTTGAAAGTCTCTAAACACATCACTAAATAATTTAAAAGCCAACTAGCTTAAGCTATATTAGAAACAAAGAACTTATCCCATAATTTTCCATGAACTCTCAGTCTTGAAGTTCTCACTTGAGCTAAACTCGTGGAAGTGACCAACCATGGTCTAAGTGTAAACCTGAAAGAACTGTTGGAGTATTAGAGAAACCACGGGCTCAGTGAATAACTAGAACTTACCACATATCAAACAAGTTTATTAATGATCATATGAAATGCATCAATCAAGCATATGTACAATAACCCAAAATCCAAGTAAGATGAAAATCTACGCCCTCTCATTGAGCTTGAAGGAATACAATACCATGGCATACTTACCCAGGAGAGACTAAGCTTTCAAGAAAACAACAATACTCACTTTAATTGTCACTTTGAATTTATCATGTCTTTAGCACTCATTTACTGTTTTACCTTTAGAAACTCCACTAAGTGTTAGTCATTTCAAGCAATACTATAAGCGCGTCCTTCATTTACTACTTAGTTCCTATGGTATCAATAGAATAAAGGTAATCTTAAGATTAACTAATAGCTTCTGTGCCTAGATAAATTAGGCATTACCAGAGATCCGAAACAATGACACGTAATAGGCTACCACTTACTCAAATGCTGCTTATGCGAATCATGTAATGCATGTTCAATTTCCTTTATGGTACTAGTAGTTTTTAATCAGGTTTAAGGTGTTCAATCATTACATAGGCAAACAACATGTTACACAAGCTGTAACGCCCTAAATCAAAGGCGTCTACAACCCACCGCGTGTCCTCTCTTCAAAGGCACACGCCAAGGCTATTACTAAACCACAATAGATAGAACATCATAAAAAATCTCTAAAATAAACATCTTCAATTTCATAAAAGTTGTTCCACTACATAATCCCATAACTAAAGATATTTAAAAACATAAGAACATAAAAAGTCTTTACAAATAAAACTTCCAATGAAACTAATCTATCAAAATAAAGTCTCTACTAAAATAAAAGTACTCATAAACGTCTCCATCTAAATCCCGAATGATCAGCTAGATGGTCATCTGTACTATCGTGCTCCCCGTCATCAACATATACATCATATCCCGACAAATCATATATAATAGGATCATCAACTACACCTATAAAAATAAAGGATTGAGCACAAAGGCCCAGTACATCCAAACTACAAGCACATGCACATGATCATACATAACACAATATCACATACAACTTATAATTTTTAATGCAACAAGCACAAATTAATTTATCTTTTCATTAGTCTAAAACCAACACAGTTTAGGAAAACTCATGATATAAACCCAAACCCGGAATAACTCAGATTCCGAAACACATATTATAATATATACATATATACAGTTTGCATGCCCAGCCAAAGCTCGAAAGCACAACTCCTAATCTACCAGAATCATCTCCAAGCACGAGTCCACTCGGGACAACCTCACATAAGGATCATCAGGTTGTCTCACTGGAGATCATCCTCCACCATGGCCTCGCCATGAGTTCTACTCTAGTCGAAACCACTCACAACCAACACTCAATTTCAATTAAGGTCGATATCTGTTAATCAGGTTATAAATTCTAAACCTATCACGCATAAGCAGCAAATAAGGTAAGGACGTACCTGGATGTGCTTCCAATCTAAATCTACTAGACAGAAACTTTAATTGAAATGGAACCTTAATCTCACAATACTCCTGTATATCAATATATGTCGCAATTAAAATTCAATTGTAATCATGATGTCAAACCCTAACCCTAACCAAATCTTAACTCACCTGTTAATTTTGTTTTTACTTCACAAAAACCCTAACATCAATTTCTCCTCAAATCTTCTTTGATCTCCACAATCCTTCACAACATACATATATATATAATCTTCTATGAATAGATCCCTTATAAAAGTTTATAACTTTGAATCTATAGAAATAGGGCAAATTCTACATACCTATAATTTGCAGGACTTGATTGAAATCAGAAACCCTAATTCTTTAAATCTTTCTCCTATCACAATTAATACCATCATCATGACATGTTTCCTAATAATCTATGAATTACAAAGATTAGGTTAGAGCTCTTACCTTCAATTGGATTTGAATATGATATTCTCCAAAACCACTCTAGTGTTTCGCTTCTAGATTTTGAATCTCCTTCAATCGATATATAAAACTGGAATTAGACTATCTACCTAAAGGAAAGGAATTGAAAAAGACAGAGTTTAGACCTACATACCTTTATTTTGGCTAAGAAGAAATGTGGGAAAACGTATGGGGTCTAAGGCCTATTTATAGAGAAAGATGGCTTAGGAAAAACGTAACCCTACGTCATAAGTTAATGAAGATTTACTATTTTTTTTTTTTTACCATCATTAATGTGAGAGATGATTATTATATCTCATTTATTAGGGTTGGCCAAATAACTCTCTTCTTTAATAAATCATTATATTATCATTTTACCCTTCATTATGATTTATTTATTTGTATATTACATCTCTCCCCTCCTAAAAAGAACTTTCGTCCTCGAAAGTTTACCTGATTCATTGAAAAGCTCGGGGTAGTTGGCTCGCATCTCATCTTCTAACTCCCATGTCACTTCCCGTTTTGTCTAATTGGTCCATTAAACTTTTACATATTTAATCATACGCCTCCTCAATACTTTCTCTTCGGTATCCAAGATTCTTAATGGCCTTTCTCGTGTTGATAAGTTGGCTTGAATCTCAAACGGTTCCAATGCTACAATCTGATCTGGATCTCGCATGTGCTTTCTCAACATCGACACATGGAATACATTGTGTACACCTTCTAAGCTCGGTGGCAAAGCTAACCGATATGCCATATCTCCAATTCTCTCCAAAATTTCAAACGGTTCCACATATCTCGAATTCAACTTTCCTCTCATGCCGAATCTAACCACACCCTTTGTCGATGATATCTTAAGCAATACATGCTCTCCAACCTAAAATTCTAAGGGTCTCCTTCTCTTGTCGGCATAACTTTTCTGATGGCTCTGTGCTGTTTGTAATCTTTGTCTAATAATTTTAACTTTATCAACCGCATCTTGCACTAGCTCGGGTCCCAAAATTTGTATTTCACCTATTTCGTCCCAGTGAATTGGTGATCGACATTTCCTTCCGTATAGGGCTTCGTATGATGGCATTCCTATAGATGCTTGGTAGCTGTTATTGTACGCGAATTCCACCAACGATAGGTGTTCATCCCAATTTCCTTTAAAATCCAAGACACATGCTCGCAGCATATCCTCAAGAATCTGAATAGTACATTCAGACTGCCCGTCAGTTTGTGGGTGATAAGCAGTACTAAAACCACTTTAGTCCCTAAAGCTTGGTGTAGACTTTCCAAAATCTCCCTACAAACCTGGTGTCTCGGTCCGCACAATAGTCACTGGAATTCCATGCAGTCTCACTACCTCCTTGATGTACAACTATGCTAGCTTCTCCAGTTTGTACCCCGTCCTATCGGTATGAAATGAGCTACTTTAGTGAGTCTATCCACGATTACCCATACTGAGTCAAATCTATCTTTTTCTTGGTAGGGCTGAAACAAAGTCCATGGCAATGTGTTCCCATTTCCATTGCGGTATTGGTAAGGGCTTCAATTCACCTCCGTCTTCTGTGTCTATATTTATCAGTTGGCAGGTATGGCACTTTGACACATAATCCGCAATTTCCTTCTTCATATTATTCCACCAGTATAGTTTCTTTAGATCTTGATACATCTTGTTACCTCCTGGATGGATGGAATAACTCGAATAATGAGCTTCCTTTAGCAATTCACTTTTAAGTTCTCCTTGCTTAGGTACACAAATTCTCCCTTTATATCTCATAACTCCCTCTTCATCTTCGAAAAATTCTGGAGCTTTACCGATTTCCAATCTTCTTCTGATTTCCAATATACTCGGGTCATCCACTTGGTTGGATTTGATTCTATCGATCAAAGTAGACTTTAATTGTAACCTTGCCAATTTGGTTCCCACTTTTCTAATCACTATCTCAATATCCAACTTCCTCATGTCTTCCAACAATGGTCGTTCCTTAGTGATTAAAGCAGCTAAATTTTCATTCCTCTTTCTGCTTAGGGCATCTGCCACTACATTGGCTTTTCTGGGTGGTACTGAATATCTATATCATAATCTTTAATCAACTCTAACCACCTTCTTTGTCTCATATTTAAATCCCTCTGAGTGAAAATGTACTTCAAACTTTGTGATCCGTGAAAATCTTACATTTCTCCCCATATAAGTAGTGTCTCCAAATCTTAAGAGCATGAACAACTGCTGCCAATTCCAAGTCGTGAGTCGGATAGTTCTTTTCATATGGCTTCAATTGTCTCGATGCATAAGCAATCACTCTTCCATCTTGCATCAAAACACATCTAGACCTTGTATAGATGCATCACTATAGATGGTAAACTCCTCTCCACTGACTGGCAATGCTAAAACCGGGGTAGACACTAACTTTTCCTTTAGTATTGGAAGCTTTTCTCACATTTATCATCCCAGACAAACTTTACACCCTTTTGAGTCAATTTCGTTAATGCACTTGCAATCTTCGAAAAGTCCTCCACAAATCTCCGATAATATCCTGCCATTCCAAGGAAACTTCTTATTTCTGTCACGGTCTTAGGAGTCGGCCATTCCACTACGGCTTTCACTTTCTCGGATCTACTGATATTCCATCCCCATTCACTATGTGTCCTAAGAATGACACTTGATTCAACCAAAATTCGCACTTACTGAACTGGCATACAACTTCTGTTCTTGCAACCGATTCAAGACTAACTTAAGATGTTCCTCATGTTCTTCCTCTGTCTTGGAATATACTAGCACGTCATCAATAAACACCACTACAAACCAATCCAGATAATCTCTAAATACTCAGTTCATTAGATCCATAAACACAGCCGGTGCATTTGTAAGTCCAAACGGCATAACCACAAACTCATAGTGCCCGTATCTCATCCTAAAAGCTGTCTTAGGAATATCCTCCGCTTTGATACTCAGTTGGTGATATCCCGACCTTAGATTGATCTTAGAAAAGACTCTAGCTCCTACTAACTAGTCAAACAAGTCATCAATTCTCGGTAATGGGTATTTGTTCTTAATCGTCACTTGGTTCAACTCCCAATAATCTATGCACAGTCTCATACTCCCATCTTTTTTCTTTACGAACAACACTGGAGCTCCCTGGTGATACACTCGATCTTATAAATTTTTTCTTGAGTAGCTCCTCTAATTGCACCTTTAATTCCGCTAACTCAGTAAGTACCATTCGATATGGAGCTCTAAACTTAGGTATGGTACCAAGCACTAAGTCAATTCCAAACTCAATTTCTTTCTGGTTAATCCTGGGAAGTATTTTGGAAATACTTCCAAATACTCTCTTACAACGGGTATCTTTGTGGGATCTATCTTTGATTCATCACCTATAATCACAACTGCTAACACAGATTCTCCCATAACTCGTAGTAGTAAGGTAGGGGTCTTTGAACTTCTAATTCATATGCAAACTTATCTCCTTCTAGATTGAATTCTAATACTAGATTTTACAATCAACATAGCCTGGTATTTCATCAACCAGTCTACTCCGAGATTACATCAAAGTCAATCATCTCCATGACTAGAAGATTTACAGGTAAAATCCTACCTTCTATGATTACATCAACATTCCTACATATTCTATTCAATAAAGATCCACTCCCTAAAGGAGTATTTACAATTAAACTTCTAGACATACATTCAATATTTATACCACATACATATGCAACAACTTCTGATACACATGAAAAACTGGCACTCGTGTCAAACAAAACATAAGCGCTGTGTCCAAGGATAGACAGCATACCTGATATGGTGTCCACACTAGAGACATCGTGGTGCTGTAAGGCATAAATCTTAGCAGGTGCTTTCTGACCTTGTCCCCTCTGTGGTGCTCCCGACATAACCTGTCTCCCTATCTCCTTACAATCAGTGGCTTTGTGTCCCCTTTGTCCACATTTAAAACAGAAAATAGGTGGACCTGAAGCTCTCTCGGTGCAAAATCTCTGAGTATGACCCGTCTTCCCACAATTAAAAAAAGTTCCATCAGGCCACTGGCAATCTTTCACATCATGGGGTCCCTGGCATTTCACATACTTTCTATCAGCAATCGGTAGGAATGACCTGGTGGATGGGGTAAATGGCCTTTTCCCCTTGTCTTAACTAAGGAAAATAGCTGGCCTCTTGCTTAAAGTAGTCTGATTCCTTACATCACTCCTACCCTTGATTTGGTTCAAACCTTGTTCTATCATCTTAGCCTTATTAACCACTGCAACATAGTTATTTAAGTCCATAAGGTTGATCTGATACTGAATCTCTGGCTCTAGACCCGTGATAAACCTACTCATCTTAGCTTCCTCATTTTCCTTCAGGGCCCAGGTAAAAACCTCATCAAACGATGCAACTCAGCGTCATATTCTTCGATACTCAGTTTGCCCTATTGTAAACTATAGTAGTCTTGGAGCATCTTCTGTTTTATACTATCGAGGAAGAATTCCCTGTAGAAGGCTTGCTTAAAGTTCTCCCAGGTGATCGGTCCAGTCATGTGCCTCCTGGTGCTCATCCACCAATTGTTTGCTCGTCCAATGGGCAAATAGCATGCATAGTCCACCTTCTCGTTTTCAGGAATATCCAAGGCGGCGAAGGTCTTCTCTACCTCCTCTATCTATAACTGTGCATTTAGGGGTTTTCCTATCTTAGGCTCAAACTTGTAAACTAAGTCCACAAATTTGTTCAAATTTAGAGTATCAGAATTTCCCCCTTGGTGACCTCCATTTCCATTATTCCCGTTATTCCTTTGGGCCTCTTGCTTCCAGGCCTCAGCATTGGCCTGCACCACTTGCATGTCCTGCCTCATAGTTTGTTATTGCTAGGTTACTACCCCTAGCAAAGCATTAACCGCTTGTATTAACTGTGTGGTGTCAGCGGGAGCTTGTCCTCCAGTAGCAGCATTAGGAGCCTGGGGTGGTGGTACTTCTCTAGGAACTTGGTTTTGGTTATCAGGGGCTTGATTTTCATTCCCACCGTTAGAGGATCGATTAACAGGGACTTTTCTATGGGGCGGCATTCCAAGAAAAGATTCCTATAAGATTACAGAAAAGAAAGGAAAGGAAAGGGAAAGAAAAGGAAAACCTACAAAACTTATCAAACTTAACACTATTACTTGTAAAGATAAACATCTCCTAAATTCTACCCGTCTCATCATAACTCATTGTCCTAAGGAGTCAAAACCTAGTTTCTAACAAATCATAAACCTAAAGCTCTAATACCAAACAAGCTATAACGCCCTAAATTAAAGGTGTCTACAACCCGCCACATGTCCTCTCTTCAAAGGCACACGCCAAGGCTATTACTAAACCACAATAGATAGAACATCATCAAAACTCTCTAAAATAAACATCTTCAATTTCATAAAAGTTGTTCCACTACATAATCCGATAACTAAAGATATCTAAAAACATAAGAACATAAAAAGTCTTTACAAATAAAACTTCCAATGAAACTAATCCATCAAAATAAAGTCTCTATTAAAATAAAAGTACTCATAAACGTCTCCATCCAAATCCCTAATGATCAGTTGGATGGTCATCTGTACTATCGTGCTCCCCGTCATCAACATATACATCATATCCTGACAAATCATATATAATAGGATCATCAACTGCACCTGTAAAAATAAAGGATTGAGCACAAAGGCCCAGTACATCCAAACACAAGCACATGCACATGATCATACATAACACAATAACACATACAACTTATAATTTCTAATGCAACAAGCACAAATTAATTTATCTTTTCATTAGCCTGCAACCAACACAGTTTAGGAAAACTCATGATATAAACCCAAACCCGGAATAACTCAGATCCTGAAACACATATTATAAATATATACATATATATAGTTTACAAATGCCACTAAAGCTCGAAAGCACAACTTCCTAATCACCAGAATCATCTCCCCATGAGTCCACTCAGGGACAACCTCACATAAGGATCATCAGGTTATCTCACTAGAGATCACCCTACCATGGCCTCGTCATGAGTTCTACTCTAGTCGAAACCACTCACAACCAACATTCAATTTCAATTAAGGTCGTATATTCGTTAATCAGGTTATAAATTCTAAACTATCACGCAAGCAGCAAACAAGGTAAGGATACCTGGATTTGCTTCCAATCCAAATCTACTCAACAGAAACTTTAATTGAAATGGAACCCTAATCTCACAATACTCCTGTATATCAATATATGTCACAATTAAAATTCAATTTAATCATGATGTAAAACCCTAACCCTAATACCATAACCCTAACCAAATCTTAACTCACCTGTTAATTTTGTTTTTACTTCACAAAAACCTTAACATCAATTTCTCCTCAAATCTTCCTTGATCTCCACAATCCTTCACAACATACATATATATATAATCTTCTATGAATAGATCCCTTATAAAAGTTTATAACTTTGAATCTATAGAGATAGGGCAAATTCATACATACCTATAACTTGCAGAACTTGATTGAAATCAGAAACCCTAATTCTTTAAATCTTTCTCCTATCACAATTAATACCATCATCATGACATGTTTCCTAATAATCTATGAATTACAAAGATTAGGTTAGAGCTCTTACCTTCAATTGATTTGAATATGATATTCTCCAAAACCACTCTAGTGTTTCGCTTCTAGATTTTGAATCTCCTTCATTCGATATATAAAACTGGAATTAGACTATCTACCTAAAGGAAAGGAATTGAAAAAGACAGAGTTTAGACCCACATACCTTAATTTTGGTTGAGAAAAAATGTGGGAAAACTTATGGGGTCTAAGGCCTATTTATAGAGAAAGATGGCTTAGGAAAAACGCAACCCTACGTCATAAATTAATGAAGATTTACTATTTTTTCTTTACCATCATTAATGTGAGAGATGATTATTATATCTCATTTATTAGGGTTGGCCAAATAACTCTCTTCTTTAATAGATCATTATATTACCATTTTACCCTTTATTATGATTTATTTATTTGTATATTACACAAGCAATATAGTCATCCACCATTCTATTATTATTATCATTATAGTGACTTGACAATCAATATTTCATACAACAAAAAATCCCCGTAAACCCATAAAACAAATTTAGGTTATTATTTTTCATTAATGGTCAACTAAGCTACAAGCACACACAGTGTAATAAGATTAAGTTACTCAGCTGCTCATACTGGCTAGTTGTAGTAACCAATAGGAAAATCCTCATCAATATCAAGATCACCTATTGAGATGAATAATATATTCATCAATATCACACAAACTATATAATTAAATTTCTATGAGTGTCTAAGTGTCTTATATTGATACTGGGTTTTTTCTTTTACTATATTGGTCCTTTAATGATCCTATGATAATCAATTGTTATTTAATATTTATTTTCATTTTTGCTTGTCTTGATATTGCTTGATATATATATACATTTATTGAGTATTCGAAAAATTGATATTTAGTAAGTTTATTTTTTTTATAGTTATTATTATGGCTATTTTTATATTGTTCCTTATCTGATTTATTATAGTAACTTGTATTTATTCACTATTGTTGAGTGTCATCGGGTTCTCTTGGTCTAATTGATATAGTTTTCTTGTTATGTATATGCATCACATTATTAAAAAATTTAGCTTATTTAAATTTCCATTCTTATGTTTAAAATAAGTATTTTACAATTATTATACTTTATTTTCATTTATAAGGTATCCTAATATAAACAACAATGATAATACTATTAGTAATATTAATAATGATAATTATAAGGTAATTTATTTGTAATTCTAATATTATTTCTCATAATAAATTTATTAAACCAATAGTAATTTCAATGACAATAATAATAATATTACATATCACATTAATAATAACAATGATAATAATAATAATAATAATAATAATAATAAAAAAAAAATAATAACATCATTAAGAGTAATACTCATAATAATATTATAGATTATAATGATGATAATAATCATTAGAATAATAATAATAAAAATAATAGTTAATATTAATAATAACAATTAGCATAATAATAGTATCATTAACAATATTACTAACACTAACATTAATAATGCTTAATAATTATTTTAATAATAAGGATACTAATAATACTAACAATATCAATAATAAACTAATTAATAATAATAATAATAATAATATCATTATTGATAATAAAAATAATGGTAATAATAATAATGTTAATGTTGATATTATTTAGCAGCAATAAATAATAATAATAATAATAATAATAATATAATAATAATAATAATAATAATAATAACAACAACAACAACAACACAACTAAATCAGATTTTCATAATTTTATTTAATTTTTTTTATAGATTTCCAAGAGGTATATTGCGAGAAATACGACCGTATTCCAGCCGTTTGATTTTGGAAATCATCAGCTGAAAAAGAATTATTGCCGAGAGATACATGGGAGGTCCATGGCCGTGTTCCTCCATGCTCATCTGCGTTTTTCATCTTCTTCACGTGATTTGATATGTTTTTCATGATTTTTCATGTCCAAGTTGATTCTAATGTGTTCTTAAGAATTTATATATGTTATATATATATATACATATAACAACATATTATGTCCTAGCATGTCCATGATCTTATTTAATAAGAAGAAAGTAGTGCAACTAGGTTTTTTTTGCAGGTTTTACATCTTTTATCGGAATTTGGATGTTCTAAACTCCACTTTAAAGCTTGTTTCGAACCTAGAATAGTAAGAAACATTGTTTAGAATAATGTTTAACACTTAAACTAGCTAAAAACGAATTTAACCATAAGAAGAAGAAGAAGAAGAAGAAGAAGCAAGAGGTGGTATCTACTTGAGAAGTTGGTTCAGATTTTTCTCCAATTTTTCACTCTTTTAACAAGTTGTTCTGATGCATTAATTAGCTCATCTAGTTGTCTCCATTTGATTGGTGGTGTGTGTGTGTGTGTGTGTGTGTGTTGTTGACTAGAAAATGTATTATTTAGACCAATTTGAGGAGTATTTCGGCTTGCATCAACCGAGGAGATCAAAACCACACATTCACGCACACTTGCACCGTAATTTGGCTAGATTTGATGAGAAAAAAAATTATATTTGTTAGTTAATAATTATCTTAATTTTATGGTAGTTTATTAAGTTAATCAGGTATAATTATGATAATTATTCAAGAGTTTTATCTGCAAAAATTTATATTGAGTTTTACAAATTTTCTAGATTGTCATTGAGTTCATATTTAGGTTTAAAGTTTACGCGATTAATTATTTTTAGAATTTCATCTCCCGCGATTAGGGTTTCCTAAGCTTAATAGGCTAATTTTTCTTTTAGGCTCTAATAGCTTAAGAATATTCTAACTAAAACAATGGTATGATCCAAATATTTATTTGAAGTCTAGATTATTAATTATACATCTGTTTATATTTTTATTATGTATTTATAACCGTAACGGTTTATCTTTAGGCTATCGTTTATTAACTATAAGCGTAATTGGTAGTTTACTCTTTATCGCACTTAATATCTTAGCCAAGTTATCCTTATATCTTGGGTTTTCAATATTACTATGGAATCTTATTAGTAGTATTTAATACTATCCAGAAATGTTTGTTTTAGGGTTTAAAACTATATATGGTTTATTACTACTTATAGTTCTATTCTAAAGTCTTTGTTGAGTTCAATAGTGACCATCTATTTTCTATATTTATATATTTCTATCTATTTTTATTGGCATGACAAGTTTCGGGTTTGAAATTTTGGGTTATTTTTAATTATATCTTGAGTTATCAGCTCAAGATACGAAATCTTGTTTTTGGTATCAATTAAGGTCAGAGAAGTTTTTATTCAGGCTTTTAAATCATAAAAGAGCTAAATTCAACTCATAGATTTATTTTAGAGTTTTTGTTGAGTTCTAGATTTACTAGTTAATTCACACACTCTACTTTAGTGTCGTGTACTAATGTGAAAATTTTTGGGATTTACAATAATGTTGTATGGATGAAGAAGATGATGTTTATGATTATCATTATTGTTGTTATTGATGATGATTGACGTTTATGATGATGATATTGATTATTTTAGGGAATGGGTCGACTTGGGAGAAGACTGTGGATGAAGGATGTGCGTTAGGATTGAAGAATGTAGATAGTTTGTTTTTATTTGTTTATTAAAGAAATGTATTTATATTTTGAATTGTAATATTCTTTTAGGGGACTTGACGGAGCTCGAGATTTGTAATTTATAAGTTCTTAAAGCTCTATTTACCATCATGAAAGGTATTGGTGATACCTGATGGTATATTTTATTTGTATCTACTCATGAGAGTAGTTTATGATATGTTTTTGTAAAATTCATTTTATAAATTATAAATCTAGTGGTTTCTAGATTGCAATTCAATGATTTCATAAATTTAAAAAGTAGTACAATGTTCACCATAAACATATCATTCTAAGAAGCCTGAGAGTATAATACAAAAGTATTATACTTGGTGGTAACTGTCTTAAATTAATTTTAGGGCATTACATTCAAGGAGTATATACTCGTAATAGCTTCGTATGTTTCCTCTACAGGTAGCATATAAACACAGCAAGGTCGATGTCTTTTTGGACAACAAATACCTTCGCAATTCAAAAGACGGATATCCTACTCTCATGGCAACTATTGACCAATCTACCATATCAATACCAATCTTCTTTAGAGATTATGCTTCCAGCAAGAGCTGTCTTATGAAGGTTGCGAAGACATACGAGTGCATGAAAACAAAGGAAGAGATAGCCCTCCCCGTGTTCTAAGACATCAAATCATTTGATGTTTAAAACTAAAAGGAACATTTGAACAGTCCTTCCGAGAGCACCACGAGAATGAAGTTGAACTCCACCTTCTTGAGATCTGGAAGGAAGCCTTGAGAGAGGTTAGATTTAAGACGAGATAATATAAGGGTATGTATATTATTCTCTAAACAGTTCAAGTTCATATCATTTCTTATTTCAATTGCTTGAAGTTTGAGGCTTTTTGGTTTATCAATTCTTTTTAGTTTAATTGTTTACTTTTTACTCCCTTATGTTTAGCTTATTTTTGTAGTTTCTGAGCTAGATTTATTTTTTTATATTTAAACCATGCTTTTTTTTTCTTTCAATAGTAAAAACATATGCATTAAACATGAAAGCAAGCATATATTTTAACCATGTTTTTTCATATGAGTCAATAAGTTTTGACCTAAAAAAAGATGAGTTAACAAGAAATGGTTGAAACTGTATACCGAATCATATTGTATTGTATCATTTTAGTTTTGGTAAAACAGTGAACCGAACCATGTAATTAGGTTCGTTTTATGAAAAAAAAAACCGTATTTTTTGTTTGGTTTGGTTCAAGGGGCGAACCAGACCGTACCGTACACGCTCACCCTAATGAAATCCTATGCATATTAGCATTGACCTTCTCTACAAGTCTACATGAACAAGCCACATAAATTTTACTCCCTAAGAAAGCCTTAGTATATGAAAAGGAGAAATGACACAATCGATAAATAATGGATAATGTCACAAATGACATTTGAACTTTGATAAAATATGTAGTTAGGTACATCAACTTTGAAATTGATCAATTTAATATCTGAAAAACATTGAAATTGATTAATTTAGTATTCAAAAGAGCTTGATGGAGGTAATCCTGGCATGCACGAATTTTTTTTTTTTTCAGATATTAAATTTATTAATTCCTAAATTTATATACTAAATTGATCAATTTTAAAGTACATATACCTAATTACATATTTTGTCAAAGTTCAGATAGCATTCATGACATTAACCGATGATAAATTAATTATCACTTTTAGGAGACTTTCTCTACATGCCACTTGACATGCTTGGTTTTGGGGGAAAGAAACTACAAGAGGAATAATCTCTAAAACTTATCAAGACTTTCCCCAATTTTTGGTGTAGTTTATAAACCATCTCCATTGATCTTAACTTGACAATGGTCATGATTAACTACCCTAGCTTGGTGAAGGACATGCCCTAAAAGATTTGTTATCTTGGTTCGAGAAGGCCTTCCTTAGCTTGCCTTATTCTTTCCAACTTTCACAAGGTAGAAAACCCTGCTTGACTTAAAAATCCTTTACAAATTCCCACTTGGTCAATCATAAACCTAAATCGTTCTTCTAAAAGCTAAAATATATCAAGTCCAAAGGGGTAGATTGAAGAACTGACTTGTTCGAATAAATAAGCTCTTAACTCTACTTTATAAGACACCTCCCTTAAACTAACCTCGCTTTTTGTCAATGAAAGAAGTTAAGGTAACTGCGAGCATAGAAGCAACTTCATCTCAATAAGGGCTCTTATAGCAAAGGATCAAGTAGTGTCTTCATTCTTAAAATCCTCAATGCTCAAGACCACCATACCTCCTATCCTCAACAATCTAGCATGAGAAGTTATAACTCACTTAACTTTCAAAGTCATAAGGTTTAAGCCCATCTCAACTCAGGATGAGCTTCAATTAGATAGTCAATATTTACAAACGGATCTACCTTACTTCCTTTCACATGCTTATTAGGATGAGCGTCAATTAGATAGTCAACACTTACAAACAGATCTACCTTACTTCCTTTCACATGCTTATCCAACTCATTAGCTTAAAGCCCATTTCACAATTTAGTAACAACTTAACCTCGTGTCTTCACTTGAAAGCTCGACGAAGGTAACTTTCATCCACAATAAGCAAACAACCCTACTAACCTCTTAGTGCAACTATTAAGCTGTAACTCTTACTCTCAAATGCACTCCATGACTCCAAGCTATTTGACAGATGGCATCAACTCATACTCTATTTCAAGCTAGGGTAGCAAATAACCTTTAAAACTAAGTAATGATCCTGAATTGCATTCATCTGCAACCCTTCAAGCCTAGACAAGAAGCCTCCTAAATTGATGCTTAGCAATTGGAGTGGAGGAAAATGCTGGTGGCCATTTTCAATTGATCCTCAAGACCTAAGTTTGACCACCTTTAGACCTAAGATAATGCTCATGAAGAAATGGAAGCACATAGGTTAAGACTGCCAAAGAAATAAGACCATCACCTATGTTGGACAAATGACAATCATGACCAACAATGGTACTATTATTATAGCAATGATAGTGGTGCAATAGATAAATAATAATGATATTATAGAGAAATGCATGCAATACAAATATGGTATAAGATAAATAGAACATCTATTAAAATTTTTGTTATTGCATAGTACTTGTATATAATATATGATATATAACATAGAAAAAAGTGATGTGTTATATTTAGCTCATTAAATATAATATAAAAAATTTAAGCTATACGATACTATATTTTACTACACCTTTATCCTTGACACAGTGGGTGAATTAGGGTTTTATCACAATCCGCTGATAAACACATGAATGTTGGATTGTGATTTTGAAATACATGTTAGTTTTGAGAATGCCTAGGTAGATGGCATCAAAAATAAAAAATTCTATGTGAGAATGAAAAATTTGGAATAAAAAGCAAAGATGGCTCAAAATTTGTGTATATCTGAATGATAACTATAGTTCGTTTGTCCTACAACATATAATATAAGCATATTCAAAGCTACCAAAAATGGAAACATAAAAAAACTGCCAAAAATAGAAAAGCCCTAAAATTTTAGGACAAAAAGCACATGAAAGACAATATTAATGCCATAGACAACATTAAAAATAGATGTGTTTATAAAGAGTTATATTGAAACTAAAATAAAAATAAAAAATAAATACAGACCATTTGAGGGCGCAAATAAAGGAATTTGACCAAAGAGCTACATATCTTAATACCAAAGGTACCAGCTTCTTCCTATTGGCTCATTTCCTTCGACGTTCGAAGTAGGGTCATAAAATCACATAACCGACACTGACCAGTTTCTATCCCATTTTGCCAAGTAATTATTCACCACTGCTTTTACCTCATCAATCCTCCACTATAAAAGAAAGCAAACATTTTACATGGTATTGTATTTCACCACCATGGTGGTTTTTCTTTTCATGAGAAAGCTCAACATGTGACATTATTCCATATTTATATTTAGTTGCAATAGTTATGTAGACTTATAATTTTAAAATTACGTCTAATGTACGTCATATATCATTGTGGGTTTTTTTTGTTAAATAATAAATATAATAATCCACACAATATCTGTAAAGTATAAATAAATAATTCATAATGAAGGATAGAATTGTAATATAGTGATATATAAAGGGTATTTTTGTCCTTGAACAGATGATTTTGGTCAAGAGGGAGTCACAGGCGAATGATTGGATGAATTTGACTTAGGCCGGTATCTAAGCTGCCAGTTTTGACTCCTAAGCTGCCAGCCTAAATATTATGGACAATGGCTTAAGCTTCGGTCTTGAAGTCTCGAAAATTTGCTAAGGAATTGGACTTACGCCGGCATGATGGTCGCTGGCGTAGCAAGGAAGGCCGCCAACAAATCATGTAGGTCACTGGTGTACTGACCGGCATATGCTAGCATTTTTCCAAAGCTAGGGTTGCATTTTTCCAAAGCCAGTTCCCTATATAAATAAGACCACAAACCCACGACCTTGTTACACTTTTTCCCCTAGCAAAACCCTAGGTAAGTGGTCTTTCTCTAGTATTTTTCAATCATTCTTTTTAGTTCGATCTATGTAATACGAGTTGTTCAACGGATTTGAAGGAGATCTAAGATTTATGGTGAAACCCTAAAGTGATTGGAAATCTAGGAGACTCTGATTCTAAGGAAAAGGTAACATCTTTCTTGGGATTTTATAATTACTACGATTCGAGGATTATAGGTTTATGATTTCAATATATTAGCGGAATTCAGGAGAATTGTGGATTAGGATTCTTATTCCAATTTGAAATCTACAAATTATAGGTATGTAAGAATTCATCTAATCTTATTGTTCCATGAGATTTATTTGTTATTGTAGTTAAAGTGTTTAATTGAAGAGTATATGTATATTGAAGGGATTGTGGTAATAGTTATGGATTTGTGGAAGAACGATGTTGAAAGTTGTATTTAATTGTGAGGAAGAGGAGGCAAGTGTGTTATCCTTATTGATATAAATTTGTGAATATTAGGGTTTATGTTTTTGTATTTAATTCTTATTCAAGATAATTGTTGGATTAGGGTTTTGATCTTTTAAGAAGTTCTATTGGTCAATTTGAGTTTGAGCAATACCAAGTACGACCTTACCTTGTTTGCTGCTTGTGTGTGTAGGTTTAGAAAATAATTTGACTAAATCCTATCCAACATATAAATTGAAAAGAGTATTGATTGTGTATGGCTTTGGTTAGTAAAGAACACGTAGAGTGTGATACTAACAAGACGCCCTGATGATCCTTGTGTGGTGCTGTCCCTAGTGGAGTTGCATGTGGAAATGATTCTGGTAGATTAAGAGTCGTTCCAGTCTGTATGGCGGAACGCAATGATGTGTGAAGGGTACCCAACATCGATATATTATATATAAACTATTTTATAAAGATTGTGAATTGGGGTCATGAGTTACTCCGTGTTTAGGACTAGATGCATATGGTTCTAAACTGTGCTGTTTATTTCACTAATTAAAGATAATAATTTGTGCCTGTTGTATTAGTTTTAGGAATGTATGTGATGCATGATTGGCATGTTTATGCGCATTTGTTTGTGGTATGGCGTACTGAGCGATTTTGTTAATTCCTTTAATTTTTTCAAGTACAGGTGAAGAGGATGTTGTTTATGATCTATCTGGGTATGATCTATATGTAAATCATAGGGATAGCGATAGTGGATTTGACTATCCTGCTACGGACTCGTAGATCTAGAGCGTCGAATCTAGTGGAAAGATATGGAAGACTTTATGGATTTTATGATTTATTATTAGTTGTTGAAAATTTTATGAGACTAGTTTGATAGGTTTATTTATGATGACATATTGTTTTGGATTTTTATTAGTTCATAACATTAAGGATTATTTTTAAGAAATGTTTTTAAAGTAAACCAATTGTGAGTTTTGGCAATTAAAATTTGATATATTTGTGGTATAGTGTTTTAATAGTCTTAGCGTGTTCTTACAAAGAGAATGATACATGGCGACTTATAATGCCTACAACTTAGAGTGTTACAATATCTATAAGCTTAAACTTTTATATTAAATGATTGTTGTGTTAACCTTGATATATTTTAAAAGGTTTTGAAGACTTTATCCATCTCGGTCTCTTTTTTCAGTCAAAGTCAAGTAGTCTAGATAAAATTGTATACATTTATGTGACAATGCACCATGACCCAGTGATTCCACCCTGTAAGCCTTGATATGCAGTAATGGCAATCCAAGGTTTTTGTACTTATGATTACGAGTACAAACAATTTAACTCAAGGTAATACAATAATGTGCTTAAATTTTAGTTTTCGACTTAAACTAAACAAGCTTAAAATTTTTAATTCAAGCTCAGTCTGAAATGATGCTAAATGAATTCATTCCAGTAAACCTTTTTTCGAGCTGGATTTATTTAAAAGATATTTTTTTTATAATTATGTTAATAATTAGACCAAACTCAACTAAATATCTATATTTGGCTCCAGATTGATTAGACTTGTACGTAAATGAAACTAAACATTGCCAAATTCGATGTCAACTCAATTAACTACACATATTACTTAAGTTTGAGCTTGTGTTCTCATTATATTCAATGCTGCTCCTATGTCAAACTACTCAAGTAAATATGGAGTCAAATTTTGGCATGTTTTCACCTATATTAAACCTATTCTAATAAAGGCCGTGTAAATGTGCATTATTTTTTTTTTCTCCCGAACCAAGCAACTAGGCCCTACCTTAATATCGCGGTTATCTAAATTCTAAAGCATTACCACGAACTCCTGCAATAATATATACATGAAACCTGTCTTGACGATTCTTAAAGCTGGCTAAACGAAACCATTTTCAATTTATGTGACTTATGATGGATACTTTGCTTTGCAGCATATATTAAAAGAATTAGAGTGATTTGTTAAACTTAGTCTAGTGCGTTCTTGTTCCAGATGTAACTTTCATTTGGAATTACACCATAATACTTGTAAATATTATGTAAAAATGATAAAATAATTCAAAAGAAATGGGATTCAAAAAATTTAAACCCAAAATATGTGCATCCTTATATAGATATGAGTCACATTGACCTAAAAAATTTCTGCATGACCAAAAAATCAACCCAGAATTTTAATTAGGAAAAACCTCATATAGGGTCAACAAAAGAATCTAGACATCTCTCTGGGTTGGGATCCGAATTGAACTTACCACGATAGATCAGACCCACCAAGCGGACCTGACATGGTCCATGGATCTTAGGCAGCTCCACTCACTAGACTCATGGACTTGATAGTCCAAACTAGGGATGGGCACAGATCAGTTTGGTTCGGTTTTTTCTAAAACCAAGCCAAACCAAACCAAACCAAACCATAATTGACGGTTTGGTTTTTTTTCCATTCCAAACCAAACCATTAAGTAACAATTTGGTTCGATTTGGATTACGGATTAAATCAAAATTCTAACTAAAAATTTTATTTGTTCTAGTTTTTTATATTTTGTGTAGATACTTAAACATTTATATCATTTCACAAAGTTTATATTATAAATCACAATAAAATACTTTATGAATTCATCATACTTTTAATCCATAATTTTTTATAAAATTAGTTATCCACCAATAAAATACATTCACCGACTAATACATCGTAAGTCATAATTTATAATTTTTAATAGAACCATCAAGTCAATTATCTATCAATAAATTTAGCTAAAATAAAAAATCATTTATCAACAAAATTCATCAACGAATAAAATAATCCGTTGATAAAATATATTAAACAATTAATACATAATAAGAGTTTATAGCTAAATAAATAAATTTTATACTTTATAAAGTTAAAATCTATTTAAAAAATAATTAAAAAAATAATAATTCATCATCAACCAAAAAAAACATATTATGAGCCTAAAAAAATTTTAAAAAGAACAAGTTGATTTTAATCAATATTCACCAAATAATAAATATCAAATAAAATTATATGAACATATAGTAAAATATTATTATATTTTTCTAAAACAGTTTGATTCGGTTTTACGAATTAGTTTGGTTTACCTTCCAAATCAAACCATAAATTTACGGATTGTTTCATATTAAAAAAGTTTTAAACCAAACCATTAAAAAAACCAGTGGTTCGGTTACGTATTAGTTCGGTTCGGTTCGTTTTTTTGTTCATCTCAAGTCCAAACGGGTCACCTATTAAAAAATAATTAATAATTAAAAAATTAATATAACATTAAAAAGCATCGAGTTGAACCCATCCTGTCACCTTAAGACCTAGTAGGTTTATTGGTCGAACCCGCCCTATCTCCTCCACAGGCTAGTTATGGGTCCATATAATTTAGACTCAGGCCTAAACCCAATAGGTTAGGTCCATGAGTCGGATCGAACCGTCCTCCATGAGATATCTAAATGAATTTAAAAATAAAAATTGTTAAAAAAAAATTGCATAAAAAGGATACTCAAAACAAATCTTATTTTATTCCAGTAGCCGCATAATAAATATAACTGTAGTGGTGGATAATAAATGGGTGGGTGGACGGCCAAAATATGATGTCCTGTTTTAATGAGCTTATAATAAACCAGAAACATTAGAGAGGTATAATCAACTAAATGTTTGAATTTAGGATTACCTTTTTCCCCCAAAATTAAAACGTTGTGAGCGATTGAGTAGACGAATTCTGTGCAGTTAAACGCAAGAAATTCGGATGAAACGATTGGTCAGATACAGGCAGCGTCAGGAAGACGATTACCTATTGACCTTGAACGCCATAATAGTCTTCTATTTCTCTTTTCCTGAGTCCGTTTGGGCGGCCAAATGATGTCATCCCTTTCCTTTTCTTTGATCGAGTCGTGTGCATGGGGATTTATTTATTTATTTTATGGCTTCTTCTCTTTCATTCACCATTCAACGTCTTTTCTTTAAATAAGTGTTATATATACGTATATATATTGACTCTCCAATATGAATAATTCATCAATTATATCGTCGCATTTGTCTTTTACTATTAATCAAACAAGTGTTATATATTTGGATTGTCTGATTGTGTGTAATATAAATAATATATATATTGCTCGGAGGAGTTTTCTCTTATTGTGTGTAAAGATTTGTGTCGAGTATGTGAGAAGAATTCTACTTATATAGGCAAGAAATAAGGGTTGTACTGTAGTGAACAGTACACATAATGGCCGATAGTTCACTATTTAAACAGTAAATAGTCATGTGTTTTTACTGTTGTGAACAGTAAAAGTTGAGAGAATCCAAGGTGTTACTGTTTTGCTTTCAGTGGTTTTATCCCGAGAGTAAAAAGACATATCCTTCGTGATACATAGTAGATGTACAAGTTTTATACATCAAAAAATGGTGTATAATTTTATAGTGCACGACTTATAAATATACATAGCATTCTACGTTTTTCATATATTTAAGTCCTACACTATTACATTAGTGGACTTTTGTCATGGTTCTGCTAAATTAATACCATAACAATCGTCTTCATTGGAGTCTCCGCTGATGCATGATTCTTTATCATTGGTCGATTCAGCAGAGGTTTCATTGAGGGTTGCCAAGGCCATCTCTAGAAGCTGCTTCATCTGTTCTGGTGTTTTAGCTTGTGACATGGTTGACATGATAAATCCTTTATCATGAAAGAAGGGGCTTTGTTGTTCAGGTATTGACATTGTTGAGGCGCTGCTTGAATGGCTATTAATCCATTGGATAATAGTAGTCTCTTCAAGTTTGTCCCAAATTCTGTAGTTATCCCACCATTTGACTTTGTATCTCCTGGTGAGAATGGTTGCTGCATTATCGGTTCTATATTCATAGAATCAGCTCATTACCCATGAAACGTTGATATGTAAGAAAAACATCATTTCTTTCTTAAAAAACTTTTCATGAGGTTTTAAGGAATAATTTTTTAGAAAGGCATCAAAACTTTTTCGTGCATTTAGGTGAAGGATCTCAAACACAGCTCCAAATTCATCCCACCAGCTTGTAAACAAGTAGGGGAGGTTTCTAGAAGAACATTTGTCAAAGAAAATGAGCCATGTATAAGTCCGTGTAGCATTCGAACGAAAGAAAGCATTCCACCAAGCTTGCTTATAATCATAATAATTATATTGCATTCGGTGGTTAGGTTGAACATTGGTGATTGGGATATTAAAGTTGATGGGTTCACAGGGTTGTTTTCCAAATGTGCTAGTCCATTCACTAAAGTTATAAACCTTGCGAATTCTAGTAGTTGAATAGAGGGTTATTCCATTTTGTTGAAAATGCTTAAAGGAAACTGATTGAGTTTCAGTTAAGATTTTCTCATAGAATTCCAAAGTTTTGAAAATGTCATTTGGAATAAAATGGAATTTTTCTGAAAACATTTTATAGCATATTCATAAGGGTCTTTTCAAATACATCTTTCTCTGCTAGAGGATATATTTGAAATGGCTTTTATGAAAAATGCTGATTTTTGAATTTTTGTGAGGGGCAATTTCTTTCTTGAGGAAGAAGCCACCTCAGTTATTTGAAAATTTTGGTGTGATTTCTTTCGAGAAAGAACCACACTTCTTGTGTGGTTTACCACTGTATGAGATTTTTTATAAGAGGTTTCTCTTCCTCTTCTGTACATTTTGCCACTAGGGCCATTGAAGGGTTAGGTGTATTTTTTGCCTCAGGGGCCATTATGGAATTGGTGTTTGCTTGGCTAAGGGCCATTGCCAGTGCCTTGAACAATTCAGGGGTAAGAAATTGGGATAAATCTTCCGTTGATTGGGAAGATTTCTGAGAAGGGGATTGAACCATTTGAGATGGCTCATTTTTTGAGGGTTGAACCTCCTGAGAGGATGGTTCATTTATTGCAAAGGGTTTGGCTACATTAAGCCATGTTTTAATGTCTGTGAGACCTTTCTTTTTTGGGGGTCTGCTTTCCCCTTTCCTTTGTCTTTCTTGGGAGGCATCTCCCTGCAGAAATTCACGGGTGAGGAAGTCAGGTAGTGTATTGGTTTTTCCATTGATGTGTTCAATATCGAAATCAAAACAGGATAGAATTGATTGCCATCTGGCAAAAATCTGTTTAGAAGCCAAATTTTGAACATCATTTTGTAAACATTTTTTGCTGACTTACAATCAACTTTTAAAAGAAATTTTTGATTTAACAAATCTCCTTGAAATTTTGAAATTGTTAAAACAATGGCTAAAATTTCTTTTTTGATAGTGGAGTAGTTCATTTGACATTCATTCCAATGTTTGGAGACAAATGAACTACACATTCTTTTCCATTATTGACTTGTTTGAGAATACCACCATAACCAATATCGGACGCATCAGTCTCTACAATTTTTTGTAGAGATGGGTCAGCAATATTGAGGCAGGTATCTTTGATTTTGGTTTTATAAGTCTGACAACATTGGTATGTTTATCAGACCAAGGAGGAGGATTTTTCTTAAGTCTATCATGCAATGGTTTGCAGATAATACTTAAGTTAGGGAAAAAATCCCGACATAATTAAGGCTTCCTAAGAACCTTTGAGTTGGTTCTTATCCTTAATTTCATCAGGGAATTTGGAAGTGAACTCTATTGACCTTTGGATTGGAATATGTTCCATTGTGGATGTTGAATCCCAAAAATCTATTTTGTTTGAAAAAGGAAATTTTTGTTGGGGAAACAACAAGTCCATTTTTCTTGCAACATTCATAAATAATTTAACATGCTTGAAGTGTTGATCTATGTTTGGAGAGTATATCAACACATCATCAATATAAATTATTATGAAGTTGGAGAAATCATTGAATATTTCATTCATGATTCTCTGGAACTCAGAAGGTGCATTTTGAGACCGAATGGCATAACATTCCATTCATACTGCCCAAAAGGAACAGTAAACGCGGTTTTATACCTATCGGCTTCATTGATTTGAATTTGCCAGAATCCAGATTTCATATCAAATTTTGAAAGATTCTAGCACCATAGAGGCATTGAGTAAATCTCTTTTATTATATTGGATACCTAATCCATTTGAGTGCTGTGTTGAGAGGTTGTAATTAATTACAAGTCTAGGTTCCTCTCTCAATCTCAGCATTTTTATTGACATAAAAAGCCGAGCAACTCCATGGGGATTTACTCTTTCTGATTAAGGATTTTTGTAATAAATCATTGATTTCTTGTTACAATGATTTAGAACAATTTGATTCATTTGTGTTGGTCTTGCCTTGGTAGGAATGTTCTTTTCATCAAAATCATTTTCATAAGGAAGATCAACAATATGGCATTTTCGATTCCAAAAGGCATTTGGTAGGTTTGAACAAATCGATTTTTGAATTTCTTTTTGTAATTTAGAAACATTTTCTTTTAGAGTTTTTTCTAAAAGTTGTTTTTCAATTTTACAGAAAGATAAATCATTTTGTAAAAATTCCAAATGCTTTTCTTTTGATTGAATCAGCAATTCAATTCTGAAATCGAATTTGCCTTTAATTGGTTTAATGACCTTGTTCTAGGTTTTGAGACAAAATTAAAAATGATCTTGTTTTTCAAATATTTAGTCTCAATACCTTGATCATTAACCTTGAAAGGTTGGATAAGATTGATGAAAGGTGTTCCTAAATAACATTCTGCTTAAGGTTTTTGACAAGAAGGAAAGCAGTGTTATAAAAACATCTTTCATTATCTTAACATCTGTTAACTTGAAATCAATCTGTAGTTTGTTACCAGAAGCTGAACTAAGAGATTGGGTTGTTTTTTCAAAATATTTTGTTGGTACTAACCCTTCTCTTATGCAATTTAAATCTGCTCCGTATCAAATAATGCAGTTGTTTCCAAGATGAATTCATTGTTGATTTTCAAAGTGATGTTGATGATCCATTTTCTAGTGGTTACTTCTACAAGATGTAGAAGGTAATTATCTTGATCCTGAGATTCTGAAGACTTTATTTTTTCAATATGTTTTCCATTCAGAATCAGAATCTTCCTGATTTAAACTTTGTTTGAAATCAAGAAATTCTTGTTGCAACTTCATTTGCATGAGTTTTAATTCTTTGATTTCTTCTTTCTGAATTTTTATTTCAGAATGAAGATCATTGACAGAGATTGGTTTTTTGTTTTGGTTTTCCTTTTTCAAGAATTTCATTAAGACTATAGGGAAGCTTTGGTATGATATGATTCATACTTGCTTTTCTATTTTCTTAATGTATTCTTGTTTTTCGGAATCTGGCATTTGGTCTAACTTTAGAAGAATATCTTCTTCTTCTTTGGTTAGAACATATATTTCTTCTGAAGAAGTGGATTCAATGTCATTGACTTGAATTCCTTCATTGTCAGAAGAAAATAGAATCAGAATCAGAGGAGTAATCATTTTCTCAAAAATTTGCAAAAGGTGTTCCATTGTTTCTTCATTAAGGTTTAATTCATTGATTTTGTTATTGATTTTGCAGAATTTTGCCGTATGCCAATTTTTCCACATTTGAAACATTTAAGTTTTTTCCAAAATTGTTTTTCTTTCTTTTTGAAGGTTTGTTGTTCTGTTGTTTTTTCTCATATTTTTTTTCTTAAAGAATTTCTTCTTTTTGAAATTTCTTTTAGATTTTTTATGAGAAAAACATTCAGTACATTTGTTTTTTGATTTTTTATTTTCAAAAGAGGGATCATATTGGGCACAGAAGTCACCAAGACTTTTGTGTTTCATTCTTTGTTCATTCTTCAATTGTTTTTGAAGTCTGATGTTGGTGCAAAGATTTGTTCCAATTTAGAAACATATGAGGCTAATTCTCCATATGAAAGTTGATCATAAGGAATTTCACCATTGTAATCTTCTCTAATTTTATTTCTTACTTGATCACCTATGAGATTAGGTAATCCTGCAAGAAACTTTTCTTTCCAAAAAGCTTGATTACAATCATTTCTAAGGAGGACTCTTTGGAAGAATACATCCTTATATGGCGAAATTCTCCTAATGATTTACATTTCATATTAGACAACAATTCTAAGGATCTGTCTCTAAAGTGAGATGGATCACCAATAAAATGTTGGCTAATAGAATATATGAGAGTATTAACCATATGGGGATAGGTTCATCATTTTCATCAAGGATTTTTATTCCTTCTTCATCGACTTTGTATGAAGTAAGAATAAAATTCCTTCTTTCATCATCCAAATAATTATCCCACCAACCTTTTAATTGTCCAGTAAAACCGGAAATTATCATTATGGCGATGTGATAATCACTTGTATCATTTGCTTTGTTGGTGTTTGAAAACATTATCATTTGATTCAAAACATTGAGAATTTTTTGTTCTGAGGCTCCATCTATGTTCCATTCATAAGTGGATCCTGCAGAATATTTGTTTTGATAATTGTTTTCATCATTTTCTTCGATCAAAAATCAGGAGGGGTTGCTCTCTGATAGTAAAGTTTCTGGGGTTCTTTCCAGGTAACTTTATTGATTTGATCAATTTTTTGTTCAAAAGTGAGCTGTTAACTGATTCGTTATCAGTTTCATTTAAAACATTGATATTTTATTAGGGGTATCCTCAATGGTCAAGTTCATGAGTTTTGTATAAGAAGATGTTGCAGTATTAGGGGTTTTGTTGAAATCAATTTTTCTTTTGATTTTCTTTTTTGCTTCTAAAAATTCTTTAGAAGGTTTTTTGGGAATTCAAAAGGTTTTATCAAAGGGGCCTTAATTTCCTTTTTCTCTAAAGCTTTTAAAAATTCTTAGAGGGATTTTTTGGAATAAAAGAATTTGGGAAAACTTTGGGTTTATCATTATCCAAAATAACTTCAATCCTGTCTAACTGTTTGCCCATAGTGTGCAAATGTTGATTGGTAAAGTTATTTTGCTCAATGATTTTCCTGATTCCATTTTCTTCTTTATCAGAAGACTTGAAAGGTGCCAGAGTAATCTCTTATTCTTATAAACTTGTTTTAATTGGGTGAGTGGTGGATGGTTGGACTCAATTGTTTGTCCATCACCAATCTGCCAAGTAAAACAATGGTTTATAACATTGATTTGTTTAGGGGCCAAATAATATTCCTGGAACCAATCAAAGAATAATATTTGGATTTGATTATCAAACATGAATTTGTAATATTCATCTTTGATTTCATTTTTAAAATCAGAAAAAGTATTAAAATACCATTTCCTGATTTTCTCATTTTTGGTTGAACCAAACTCTTTGTTTAGATATTTCTGTCAGGTTGAAAGGTTTATCTAAAACATTGAGTTCATCTCTTGGACTCTGAAAGTGGTTCTTCATAACAGTTTGTTGGTGAACTGATCTAGGTAAACCATTATCTCCAGTCACAATTCCTATCAAAGACGGATTGCTTTGATTTGGAATTTCAAGAGTAGTTTCAACAGAAGGAGGATTATTTTGATTTGGGGGAGCTCTAACATTCATAGGAGGTACCGAGGAGGAATAGTAATCACAGGTGGAGGTAGGTCAAAAGATCTTCTTGAAGAAGAAGATGACATTGTCCTAATTTCCACATTATTTCTGGGTAGATCTAGAGATCTCCTAGAAAACTGAATGGTTACTTTTCCTTCAGGATGTTGTATAACATTGGTTGGTTCAGTGTTATACACAATCTTTTTGGAAGAGGATTATCTACTTCCCATTGCTGGGGTAGATTGATTTGGTTCCATTGAATCATTTTGGGTAGAAACATTGCTTTTGAAAGATCTGTCTGGATTAATAATAAGGTTTGACCTCTCCTGTCAACCTTAAAAGCCTTAGATCCAAAAGCTGTTTTCATAAGTTTGTAATATACCTGTATATTACAGCCATTGGAAGTGATCCTTCCAACATTCGGTAGTTGTGAGTTTAATCTGGAGGATTAAAGACTTCATGATTGTTTTATCCTTTAACCCTATGGTTACATTAGGATGACAATCGAATTGGACAGGGCCATTACTCAGGCTAGTTTCTACAGCATGAATTGATCTTTCATACTCCAGTTCTCTAGAATCTCTGAGTATCATGAGGACGGAAGTATCCAGGCCTAATTTAGTAAGAGGTTTAGCTCCTACTTGAACCAGACCTATGTGGATATAATTCCAATCCTTGGAATATTTTTTGATAGATTCTTTGTTAAGAATCTCCATAGAGGTAAGGCCATCAGAAATAGGAACATCCTTTTCTTCTGTGGCTATAACATAGTCATTTTTGGAAAAGATTTTCCACTTAGCCATTTGATATATTTCATTGTAAGCCAGTTTTGGAATTTTCCAATTATCTATGGCTTCATCAAAATCATTCATATGTATTTCATCTCGATTTAAAATATTATCTTCTGAACCTTGCTCTGAGGGAGCAAAGCTAGAAGAGGACATAGTTCTTCCTAGTAAATTCATAATAACAAAACTACTTTCTTCTAAAATTGTATTACATTTTTACAGGACTACTTTTATCCCAAACTGTGACTTCCAAATTATGACCTTTAGCAACCTCTCTAGGATTTACGCCTGGCCTCAGTAGACTAGTCTTACTCTGGGATCATCACTAATGGTAATCATCCCAAGTAAAATTGTAATATAACTTAAATTTTTTTTTTTAACTCTTTTATCCTAATGTCTATTTGATTGTCTAATTTATATAATTTTATATATAATATATATTATTTTATTCTATCTACATCTGTATTTTATTTGTATTTTATCTATATCTGATATGTTTAGTCAGTTTATGAGTAAAAATGTTTATTTTTTTTTCACTTATATCTATTTTTTTATATCTACTTAAAATAATAAAAAATAAAATATCAAAACAATTTAGGATAAGATGAAACAAACAGCCTTCACAACTTGAAAATATGTTTTTTTCTTCTAATTTGTTTCAAAAAATTCTCACATTACACCAAACCAAAATTTACATATCACGTACGAAGTAGATTTTATCGAAACAAAAGAACTAAGTTGAATCATTTTGAGATACTGCATGATATTTGTTTATCATCTAAACGGTTATTCATTTTCCACCATATTACTTAAAAGGTAAATCAAAAATGGTAACGTTTTAAAATTTAAGTGTTAAAGTTAATAGTAGACATGTCCCAGTTTTAATTTGATCGAAATAATTAATTTTAATGATTACTATTACCAAATAAATTTAATTTATAAAATTCATTAGTAGAAATTAAAAAATTATGAAAACATGGAAAATTAAAAATGGAAAAAGAAAAAATTGGTAGAAAATTACCAGTAGTTTTCCAACTACCCAAAAGTCAGAGATGGTCAGCCACCACCAGGGTTGAACCCCTCATTGTGGCTGGTGGGTCAAGCAATTCAAACACGATGGCTACCCTTGACCATGGGGCCACAGATCTGACTTATCTGCAGGTTCTTATATCATTTTACTTTTCCTTCTTTAATTTTAATTTTGCAGTGGCAAATGGCCTCCTACCACATAAAGTTGGATGGCCACACAACTCACGTATGATGGTGGATCATAGCCCACAATTCTTTTCGTAATTTTCTAACAGCCTAGAACGAGGATCGCCAGCAAGTGCCTTAGGAGGTTTGACAACCCAGCCCAAATGAAAACTGATTACCCTAAACGACCTTGGGAGGACTAAAAATGATAAGGCTTTCTTTTGGCCTTTATTTTAATATTTTTTTTACTTCTTAGTTGCTTAATTATTTGATTAATTTTTAGTTGTATTTTTTTAATAATATCATTTTATCAAATTAATTGATCCAAACCAATCGGGTTGCGATATGTGCCGACTAATTAGCTTTAACTCTAACTATAAAAGATAAATCACATTTTATAAAGCCTCAAACCACAAGTCATCTTTTTTTTAATTTACCTTGCTTAAAAAATAAATTTTATTTCTTATTTAAATATGTATGTCTTTTTTGAATTTTACGTAAAGTGTAAATTACACCAAAAGATATCAATATTTGAGAGTAAGTTTATTTAATGTATCAATGAATTAAGTGGTTAAAAAAAAGAATTAATTTTCACAAAGTAAATCAAATAAGGTATCAACATTTTATAAATTTTATTTAATTTTTCAACGTTTCTATTAATTTTAATTAAGTTCTTAAATTTTTATCAATGGTCAATTTTTAATATCTTATTTGACTCACTTTGTAAAACATTGATACCTCATTTTAATCACTTGAAATATTGATTCTTTAAATGAATTTATCTTAAAACATTAATTCGTCTTTTTAAACACTTAAAATATTGATACCTTAAATGAATATATCCTTAAACGTTGATATCTTTCGATATAATTTGCTCTTTATATATATTAGGAAAGAAAAAAATTACACAATAAATGATTAATGTTTGAAGGTAAGTTCAAATAGAGACTTGACTTTTAAGTATTAAAAAAAAAAAAAGGAAATCAATGTTGTATAGAGTGGGGCAAATGAAAAATTTGTTATAATGTCATTATAAAATGTGCTAACATGATATGTTTTAATGTTGTCACATCAGGATCCATTTGTAATATTAAAAGGAAAATTTATAATTTTTTAAACCAGTTAAAATGTAAATCCTCATATTTTCAATACATTGTATAACATTGATTTCTATTTTTAATTAATTAAAACATTAATCCCTCGTTTAAATCACCCTCAAATATTGATCTTCTCGGGTGTAATTTTTTTCTAGTGGAAAATATTGGCTGATTTTACCTCTTACATTGTGATAATGCATATTATTAAATGACATATTACTTGTAATATGAAAATCTTTATCATGTTTGTATTGATGATGGATTTTTCAAGTGGACACCAAAGACCTTTCATTGGTCCATATAAGAAAAAGGAAGAGAGAGAATGAAGAGAAAAATATTTTATTACTTGCTTACAAAAAGTACACTGTGCATTTATATATATGCAAACGAGACTAAAATATACCATACTAAGGAATGTAAGACCTATATACAACTCAGTACTCCCTCTCAAGCTGGAATATACAAATCATATGCACCAAACTTATTACATTTGTATCCAATACGAGGATTCCTTAAAGACTTAGTTAAAATATCAACCAATTGATCATATAAATTGACATAGCCAGTGATTATGCAACCTGACAAGATCTTTTTTTGAATGACTTAACTATTGATCTCCACATGTTTGGTTCTCTCATGAAAGATTGGATTGGAGGTTATATGTAAAGCGTCTTGGTTATCACAAATTAACTTCATTTTCATTACTTCACAAAAATTTAACTCCTAAAGAAGCTATTTCAACCAAATAAGCTCACAAGTTGCAAATGTTATTGTATGATATATTGCTTCTGTACTTGACCTAGGAACAACATCTTGCTTTTTACTCTTTCAAGTAACTAGATTACCTCCAACCTAGAAGTGGATCATCTATCCAGAAGGAGAACCTGCCCAATCAGCATTAGAATAACCAATTACTTGAGAATGACCATGATCTTCACATAGAAAAACTCTACTTGGAGCTCTTTTAATATATGCAAGAATCTTGAAAACTATATTCCAATCACTAACACAAAGAGATTGAAGGAATTGACTGACAACACTAACCACAAAGATATATCAAGTTAAATGATAGTAAGATAATTAAGCCTTCCTACTAAATTGGCAATATCTCCTAAAGTCTACAAGTGGCTCCTCCTGTCCTAGAAATAACTTCCCATTAGGATCCATAGGAGAATCTATGGGCTTACAATTAAGTATCAAAGTCTATTTCAAAAGATCTAAGGCATATTTTATTTGAGAAAGTACTATATCACAACTAAATTGAGCAACTTCTATGCCAAGGAAGTATCTTAGTAAGCCAAGATCCTTAGTCTAAAAATGTTTGAAAAGATGTTCATTCAAGTGAGTAATACCCTTATAATCATTGCTAGTAATGACAATATCATGAACATAAACTATAAGTAAATGCATTTCCCTTCAGATGTATGTTTTATAGAACACTAAATGATCGGATGTACTATAAACCATGCCAAATTCCATAATTACAGCATTGAATCAGCTAAACCAAGCATGTGGGGATTACGTCAAACCATAAAGTAGGCGATAGAGTTTACATACCAGATTAGACTCCTCTTGAGCAACAAAAGTAGGCGGTTGCTTCCCATAAATCTTCTCTTAGAGCTCACCATAAAGAAATGCATTTTTTTATATCCAATTAGTCTGAGGGCTAATATCTCATAGCTGCAATGGTTAGAAATAATCAAATAGAGGATATCTTAGCTATAGGAGAAAATGTATCAAATAATTCAAACCATATGCCTAAGTGTTATCTTTAGCAATCAAACAAGCCTCATACTTGCAATGGTAGGAAGGTGGTGGTCCGTAGTGGACAACAATAGTCGGTGGTAGAAGAGGCAAACATTTCTAAGTTTAGATGACTAGCCCTAGAGGAAGCAAGAACCCCACTAGACATAAAAAAAAAAAAAAAACAGGCTAGAAAAGAAGGATTTAATGCCGAAAAAAGAAGAAAAAAGAAAATAGTGATTGTGGCAGTGCGTAGCTGCACTTTTAGTGGTAAGCTTAGGGGGATATGACATTAGAGAGAAGATGAACATGGTGATGTGATTGGATTCTAAATCCAACACTAAAGAATGGCCGGAGATGCACGATGGTTACTGGAGACTACGATTTCTAAGGTTTGTATTTGAAATTTTTTTTTTTGGGATCTAGTGTTTCTCTAGGGCTCAAAGGCCATGTGACGAAAAGGAAGAGAGAGAATGAAGAAAAAAAAATATTTTATTACTTACTTACAAAAAGCACATTATGTACACACACACACACAAAAAATGTAAACCCCGGGAATTTTTCACATTAGTATCCGACTTCATAATAGATTATATAAACTAGATAATAGATTTAGATTCTTAGTGAAGTCTAAAAATAGGCTAATATTTAGATTTTTGGATGAATGAAAGACTTAGGAATCGAATAAAGAGATTCTTTAACCCTAGTTAATACCGAAAACGAAATCTTGTGTCTTGAATAACTAATTCAAGATATGATCTAATATCTAAGACCCAAAAACCTAGTATACAAATAGATTCAAATAGAAAATGTGAATATAAGGACTAAATGATTGTTTTGATCTCAATAATGATTCAGAACTAGAATAACGAGTAGTAATGAGTTTATATATAGACTTAAACCCTAATTTTGAGATTCCTAGTTAAACATAAAAGCTACTAATAAGAATTTATGTTTAGTATCAAAACTAAAGATATAAATATAGTTTAGTTTCAGTATTAAGCTCAATTTTGCATAAATGATCATATATGCGTATAACTAGAAAACGATGATCCGAAAAGGAACTATCAAGATTTTAAATACACAACGAAAATATAAACTGATAAATAACTCAAAATCTAAACTTCAAATAAATAATTGGATCACGCTTTTGTTCTAAACCGAGTTTTCTTAAGCTATCGGAGCCTGAAACAAAAATTGACCCGATAAGCTTAAGAAATCCAAATCGCGGGAGATAAAAATATACGAATAATTAACTACGTATATATATAACCTAAATTTGTATTATTTGGAAATCTAAGTGTTTTATACAACTTTATACTCATACTTTTACACGAAAACTTCCAAATACTAGCTAATATATACCCGTATAACCCGTATAATTAACTCAAACTTTAATTAAATAAATAAACTAATGTATATATGCATGTTTTCCGCTGCATTCGGTGCAATTTGAGGAGAGGAAGAAAGCAACCGAATGTTCTCAATAATTAACCCAAATTGTCAACAAAAGCACCCAAGGACCAATCAAGAAAGCCACCTAACTTGAC